>CAUYPK010147690.1:0-98652 GCA_963574355.1 Loris lydekkerianus
ATTCAGCTATTAAAAAAAATGGAGACTTTACATCCTTCGTATTAACCTGGATGGAAGTGGAAGACATTATTCTTAGTAAAGCATCACAAGAATGGAGAAGCATGAATCCTATGTACTTAATTTTGATATGAGGACAATTAACAACAATTAAGGTCATGGGGGGGAGGAAAAGCAGAGAGAGGGAAGGGGGGGGTGGGGCCTTGGTGTGTGCCACACCTTCTGGGGGCAAGACATGATTGCAAGAGGGACTTTACTTAACAAATGCAACCAGTGTAACCTGGCTTATTGTACCCTCAATGAATCCTCAACAATAAAAAAAAAAAAAGAAAGAAAGAAAGACCACTGCAGACACAAAGCACTGGATCTTTTGGAGGGGCAGCTAGCAGACAGGGCCACGGTCTGGGGCTGGCTAGAGCATAGCTGAGGGAATATACCTTTTAGGTGAACAATTATTTCAAATATTTAGAGGCCAAGCATTAGAAAAACACACTGGCATTTCCCTGTTTTTTTCTCTTTTTAAAAAATAATTTTGCTGTTCCATCCTGCATAGGATGAGAAAGACAGTATTTTCCTTCTGTAGATGAGAAAAGAGAGTCATGTTACAATTTAGCTGTAAGGAGCCAAGTGCTGTCACCTGTGGCTTTGGGCTCAGGGCAACACAGACGCTAGCTCATGGTATGAGGGTTCTGTCACCCAGGCTATGTTAACCACTGGGGATATTCAGGGATGTCTGCAGCCACACTGGGTTTTCACAACTGGAGAGCCTGGTGTGCTCCTGACACATCCATGAAGGCCAGGGATGCTGCTAGACACCCTACCATGTGCAGGCAGCCCCACCTTGAAGACTGATCTGGCCCAAACGCCAGTGGTGATGCCTTCCAGAAACTGCCCTAGAAATATGGTCTTTGCCAATTATGGTTACTAATGGCCCTTCATATTTCTAGAAAGTCCTAGCAGCATTTCTAGGGCTACCTGCCGGGGCCTCAGCTTCTATATGGGGAAAACAGGAAGAAGAGCCCTTTTGCTGGTATCAGGTAGAATAAAAGAGATGGGTATAAAAACATCTACTACTAAAGATGTTCAGTAAAGGGCTCTGAAGGGAGCAGCTCAGGCAACTCCCTCTTTCTGCCTTCTTTTAGCACTTGATAGCTTTCCAGGTTTGGCTTGGGGCCAGCTGTCTCTGCTGAGGAAACTTGAGCCCTGTGGCAGAGAATTATCTGGTCCAAATGCCAACAATGCCGCTGGGGAAAAGCCCTCACGTGAGATAACCCGGGGATTTGTGTGGCCAAGAGGTGTGCTCAGCAGAGGGAGGCGGCCAGGCTGGCCCTCTGCTGTGTCATGGGTGACCCGCATGTGGCGTGAGGCTCACCTGGAAGGTGTACTTGGCACTGTAGCCCGACCTCCGGATGCGTACGGTCTCCAGCATGCCCGTGTAGCGCAGCTGCTGCAGCACCAGCTCATCGTCAAAACACAGCTCTTTCTGAAATGGGCACACAATCTATCAGGGCAGGTACCTCTGGTAAGATGGGCAGGTTCCCATGCAACTGCCAACCCTCGGGATTCCGGGCACCGACAGGGTCAGGGTGCACTTGTGGGTGCTAGCCAGCCTGCTTAGGAATGTCCTCCAGCTCTAGAAGGATTGGTCCTTCCTTGTTCCAGATGTTCATTTTTTTCCTTTTTAGAGTCTCAAGCTGTAGTGCTGGGTAGAGTGCCATGGCATCATAGCTCACAGCAACCTCAAACTCTTGGCTTAAGCAATTCTCTTGCCTCAGCCTCCCAAGTAGCTGTGACTATAGGCTCCCGCCACAACACCCGGCTAACCGATGTTCATTTTTGGAATGAAGACATGGACTATTCAGCAGTAGTGCTCAAGGTGTTTGATTCCTTTAGAAAACCTCATCTGTTTTATTCCTTGGTGTCCTAGACATGGACACTACCTCTTGTTGCCTAACTTAAGTACTTTTCTGAAAAGAAATGCAAACCTGTCCTGAGCACCAGGGTGAGTGCCAGGGATTCGGTAGAGGAGGAATCTCAGTCTAGAGCTGGAAGCCAGACACATGTGACAAAGTGAACACCATCTGGACCCCTGTGGCAGGTGTCCCGGGAGAAAAGGGACACTGGGCCAAGTTCTAAGGAGGGAATGGGCGGGGATCAGCTGGGGGTGGCCCAGAAGAGGAGAGTGAATGGCTGGAAAGGAGACTGCCTCAGTGGGCTTTGACTTGGGGCTCAGGGGTTTGGAATTCACCGTGGTGGGCAGTAAGCAAGGGACAGCAGATGGTGTAATTTTAAGGACAAATAGGAGGGAACAGCACGAGAGGAGAGTCGTCATGACTGGAGGTAGGTGGCCAGGGATGCTGCCTTACATCCCATAGTACACAAAACGGCCCCCAACCCAGAGAACGATCTCCCAGTGCAGCCCGCGCGTGGAGCAAACGCCAACTGAGTGTTTCCCGAGACACAGCTGCTAGGAGGCTTTTGTGTCCCCCACTCCTGAGAGGGAGCCAGAACCTTGGCTTGCCCCCAGCAAAGTCCCTGACCATTCTCTCAGGGATGGAGTGGACTTCTGAGGCAAAGTCCAGCACTGAGGTCAGGGGCCCCCACTGGTGCTCCAAGAGTCTATCTAGAAATTTCCCTGTGAGATTTAGTCTGCTGCAGGACCTCCGCCTTAGCCTTCAGGTACATTCCCCACACTGGCTGCTCTAGGGGTATATCTCAAAAGCACCCCTGACTTATTCCTTTCTGACCAAATCTTCTCGGGGGCCGCTCCACGTTTAGGCAACCTCCCTACTCTTGACTGGTCATCTGGCCTACCCTTGCTGTCTCCGGCCAAACCCCGATGAAGTCTCAGCTCCTTGAAGCCTTTCCTAGCCCCCGAGTTGCTGAGGGACCATCCTCTGTGGAGCCTGCTGGGTAAGGGAATACCCCCGGGCCTGAGGTAGGCCCGAGCCTCCCTGACACCAGAGAGACACTCACCTTCTCAGCATTGGAGCGGATGCAGCGGATGAAGAAGGGCTCTGCCTTCCCCAGGGTCTCCAAGAGCTTATTAAGTGAAGTCTGGGAAAAGGAAAAATGTTTGCGCTGAGCCGGGGACTGAGTTACAAATCAGCAACAGTGGGAAGTGGTGGGGCCTGTGTTCCCAGGTGGTGGGATAGGGGATGTGGCAGGGGATGTTCTGACAAGTGGCCGCTCTACCCCTGGAAGCCCTTAAGGGAGTAATGGGATCCCCATGGTGCCAACTCCTCTAGCTCTCAGTTTTGCTTCAGGTGGAAGGTGGGGGATGGGGTGGGAACAGATAATTGTCTTCTGGAAATTTAAAACACGTGTCAGACACGGAAGGGGCCATAATGCAGTGGTTTTGGTCTCTGGCCTGATTTTTCTTTTTTTTTGAGACAGGGCCTTGCTCTGTCGCCCCAGTTAGAGTACAATGGTGTCATCAACCTCAAAAGTTTGAGGTTTGCAACCTCAAACTCCTGGGCTCAAGCAATCCTCTTGCCTCAGCCTCTCAAATAGCTGGGACTACACAGGTGCTTGCTATCACACCAGCTGATTCTTAAATTTTTTTTTTTTTGAGACAGAGTCTCACGATGTTGTCCTTGGTAGGGTGCTATGGTGTCACAGCTCACAGCAACTTCAAATTCCTGGGCTCAAGCAATTCTCTTGCTTCGGCCTCCCAAGTAGCTGGGACTCCAGGTGCCTGTCACAATGCCGGGCCATTTTTTTGTTGCAGTTGTCATTGTTGGTTAGCTGTGCCGGGCCGGGTTAGAACCAGTCACCTTTGGTGTATGTGGCTGGCGCCGTAACCACTGTGCTACTGGCACCGAGCCTGATTCTAAATTTTTTGTAGAGACGGGTCTCTCTTGTTCAGGATGGTTTTGAACTCTTGGCCCCAAGCAATCCTCTTGCTTCAGCCTTCCAAAGTGCTAGAATTATAGGCATGAGCTACTGGGCCTGGCCTCTGGCCTGCTTTTTCCAGAAAGGATTTGTAGAAGCTCTCCCATGAGGTAATGACAAAAAAAATCAGGGTAGGTGGCTCAGTGCCCGTAGCACAGTGGTTACGGCACCAGCCATATGCACTGAGGGTGGCGGGTTCAATCCTGGCCTGGGCCAGCTAAACAATAATGACGAATGCAAGAAAAATAGCTGGGCGTTGTGGTGGGGGCCTGTAGTCTCAGTGAGCTGTGATGCCACGGCACTCTAGGAAGAGCAATATAGCGAGACTCTGTCTCAAAAAACAAACAAACAAACCCCACCAGGGTAGGAACAGAACACTCAGATTGAGGAAAGAGGGAAAGAATAAAAAGGCTAACTGGGAGGGCTGGCAGGTGGTGGATCTCCTAAATTTAAAAAAAAAAAAAGTGTCCCTAAGCTTCCTGGCAGACAGGAAAAAAAGGGACCTGAGGACCAGTTGTCATGCTAACACACTAACACATGATTCTTCTAGCTTTGTGGATCTCAACCAGGGGTGATTTTGTTCCTCTGAGTCATTTGGCAACAGTGGCCAACTTGCTTGTCACAACTCTGGGTAAAAGGGCTGGTGGTGGCATAGGTGGTACAGTGCTATTGGCATATAGTGGGCTAAGGGCAGAGATTCTGCTGAATAGTCTTCAGTGCACAGGACAGTCTATGCTGCAAAGAATGATCTGACCCCAGATGCTTGTTGTGTCAAAGCTGCGAATTCCTGGAGTAACTGAAAAGTTGCCAGTGTTGGGTCTTAGTCAAGCCACACAAGTGTCAGGGTGGGCTCAGCACCACCTCTCCTGGTCTGCCTACCTGGAATTGGGCGCTGATGCTTGGTGGCTTCTTCTTCTTATGCAGGTGCAGCAGGGACTTGGTGGTTCGGTCATGCAGGGTCATACTGATGATGAGTTTCAGGGACTTGGAGTCCAGCAGGTTCTAGAATAGATACATGGGGTCCAGCCTGCCCTCCTGTAGCCCATGCATGGGCACCAGGAAGCATTGCAGATGTCCCCGGAACCAGGCAGGGCGATGCCCCCTTGGTGAGTGCCAAGGCAGCAGCTCTTAGGTTCAGTGTTAGGGCTAGACTGCTGGTGGGCCTGGTGGACTGAGCCTGGCTTGCATGCTGCATATGACACTGACCCTGGGAGGACTGGTGATAACCTCTTTTATAGCTTGAGTGCCTGCCTCATTTCCTTCTCCTTTGGGTTAGGAGGGGAAGTCAGTTTACCAAGCCTGGCTGTCTTTCTGCATAGCTCCCCAGTTTATGTTACTCAAGCCAAGGAGTGCCATGTCCTCTCTGTATCTTACCCATGAGCTGACCAGGTGGGTCCGCCCCCATATACCAACTAGTACTATCAGCGGACAAGAGGAACTAGGCTTGTTCAGGTACGGACTAGTCTGAGAGGCTGTCCTCCCTCTTTTGCAGACTTCCTAAGCTATCTGCACACTATGCATGGAAACTGTCCTGTCCCACCCTCTGGAGGTGGCCCATAGCCAGGAACTGACCCATGTAGGGATAAACAGAAGAGTTCCCCTGCCTCTGGGCAGGACAAGCTATGTGGTGACGAGCCCTCTAGAGCTTCCCAAGGAGTCAGGCTCAGGCCTGGCTGAGCTCGTGGCCTTGCCTGGCTTCATCTTTCACCGAGTCTATTGGCCTTCTAGAGAGCCCCCTCAGTACACTGTCATTTGTGTAAATGTCCCCATCTCAAGCCCTGCTTCTGGGACACCCAAAGACAGCTCCAAATCACTTTAACATGATTATTCTTTTTTGGAGAGGAGGGGGAGATAGTGGGAAGAGGAAGGAATGAAAGAAGCCACAGATCTTAAAAGCGCTTCCCCCTCCAAACCCGTCCCCTTCCACCCCACTTTCTGAGCAAAGACTTAAAATGCTAGGTAGCTCTCAGGATGGGCAAAGAAGCAAGACATCTTTGAACGTGTCGCGCGGGTGCTTTTTTTCTTTTACCTTTGGAATGATCTGCTTTTGTTTGATACCTTTACTTTTCCTGTCAAAATATTAAAAATGGTTT
Source organism: Loris lydekkerianus (assembly GCA_963574355.1). NCBI lineage: Eukaryota > Metazoa > Chordata > Mammalia > Primates > Lorisidae > Loris > Loris lydekkerianus. The sequence continues at coordinate 5,985 of CAUYPK010147690.1, forward strand.
GGTGAACAAAAGGAACACACGGCATTCTGGATTTGGGTTAGTTCAGCAAGCCACGCCGAGCGGGTTAGACTGAGACAGAGAAGAGAGAGAGAGGGGACTGAAACAAGTGCAACGAGGCTGCTGCCACTGCTTCTCCAAAGACCCGGCGAGCCTCGGCGAATGTGCACAGCACTGGCTTCCCCAGGCCATGGCAGCTGGACTCTGCTGGTGGTTGCTCCTAACCTGACAAGAGCTTTCAGTCTGGGGGCCATTTGGATGTCCAAGGGTTGGCTAATAACCTACACAGTAGAACGCGCTATGGAGGAGTTGACGTATCTCAAAAACATCATGGCAGGATGTTGTGAACGGGGTATCAGGGGGTCCTGAGCAGTTGTGATGCTGAACAGGCCCATTAAGCCCCTTCTGGAACATGCTCCATTCATTTTGGAACTTGCCCTGCAAAGAACTGAAATGGGTCCTGGGTAGTTGTTCTTTCTGGACTCACACTAAAGGAAAGAAACCCTGGCCAAAAATAAATGAACGAATTAAAAAACCCCCCAAACCATGGCTAATGTTTTGGCTAAGGAAAGAGAGGGGATGACTCCCATGTTCCCAGACACTTCATGGAATCTTACAGAACCAATGGAAAATAGGGACCCACCACCAGGCCTAGCTGATTTTTTCTATTTTTAGTAGAGATGGGGGTCTTGCTCTGGCTCAGGCTGGTATTGAACTCTTGAGTTCAAGTATCCTCCCCCTTGGCCTGCCACAGTGCTAGGATTATAGGTGTGAGCCAATGCGCCTGCCCAACGCAGTGCCTTTTGAAGGCTGGCTAAGGAAATGGTATCCCACAGAGCTGTGAGATGCTAGGCTTATGAGGTTATGTTGGATTCATCCCTGCAGGATAAAGTAAGGCATGGTTTCCTTGCAGGTAGCAAGCTTCGCTCTCAGTCAATCCAGGCTCTGAGTGGCTGCTAAGAAGAAAGATGTGGTGACTGCAGATGCCATTGGCCACCTGGCATTGGCTCAGCACAACATGGGATTGAGAATCATTAGCCCATTTTGTAGATGGAGGCTGGCTGCTGAGAGTACTCAAGTCATGTGGTGAGTTAGCGGGGGTGGGGGGTTGGGGGTAGCATGGTGGTTGGGACCCCAACTTGGTTTGTGTGCCTTCTGGGCCCTTTGAACTGGCTCAAGTAGCTCTCTGCTCAGAATAGGGCTATGGCTTGCAAGGACTTCTATGCTCTGCTTCAGATGGCTTCTTTCCAAGTTCAAGTTCACAGTGCAAAGGCAAGAAGCAAGCTTTGCTCTGCAAGCCAGACAGGGGCAGGACAGGGTTGTAGGAAGCACATTTGGGGGCAGAAAATTAGATGCCTTTGAGAGGGAAGGCGCACTCTTGCAAAGCTGTGTGCTGGGAAGCTGGGCCACAGCACTGATGACAGGCAGTGGTATTAACAGTGATGGACATTTAGTGACAGCTGGGGGTAAGGCCATAGCCAAGGGACAGCACTTCATTTTTAGTGGCCAATTTAACTTAGGAAGCCTGCAGGCCCCGCTGGGACCCCAGGAGCAGAGGGGAGGCAGCCGTTGCACTTGTCCGGGGACCTCACGGGGGACTCACAGGATGAAGGCGCGGGGTTTCTGGAGCCGACTGAGGGATTGCAGAAGCCTACGGGGGTCCTCGCCCTGCCAGGGCAATCCTTTGATGCTCTTGATGATTTGGTTATGCAAATCGCTGACAGGAGGGGTAAGGGTGGGCACAGTGACAGAGAGAAGATGGAGTTAGAGTTGCAGACCCACCACCTTGGGGTCCCCAGTGCCATCGGGGGCCATCTCCAGGCCACTGGAGCCAAAACATGCAAATGCTTATGATTGTGGCTACTCTTCCTTCCTTTGCCTAGGATCAGGACTACTGTGCTGGCTTCCTCAAGCCAGTAGAGGGCCAATGGACTTGGCCACCCATGTGGATTGTTTTCAATCAATCATTTCCATTAGATCAATCAATTTCAACTAATTCTTTTTAACTGGATCATTGAAAAATGTCTCCTATTTAAAAATTAAAAGCCTTTTGAGATGCTTAAAGAGCAGCCAGGGGCTAATTAGAAACAAAGACCCTAGGGTATGCTCTCTATGGGAGCATCAAATTGGTCTACAACCACAATTCTGTGGCTAGATGTTAACATCCTTGCTGGCTTCATAAAAGTTCAGGGGAACTTTTTTTTTTTTTTCCCTTTTTGGAGACTGGGTCTTGCTCCATCTCCCAGGTAGGAGTGCAGTGGCACGATACAGTTCACTGCAGCCTCAAATTCTGAGCTCAAGCAATTCTCCTTCCTCAGCCTTCCTAGTAGCTAGGACTATAGGCATGTTTTATTACATCCAGCTAATTTTTAAAATTGTTTTGTAGAGGTGGGGTCTGGCTATGTTGTCCAGGCTGGTCTTGAATACCTGGGCCCCAGAAATCCTCCTGCCTTGGCCTCCCAAAGTGCTAGGATTTTAAGTACAAACCCAGCCAACAATGAATTTGAATATATGAGCCACAAATAGTGGTTCTCAGGTTCTCCACTTGGGGACAAGGCTGTCTCCCCAGGGGATACTGACTGATATCTGGGGATATCTGTGATTATTACCACTGGGGCAGAGGCCACTGGCAGCATCTGGTGGGTAGAGGCCAGGGACACTCCTCTATATACTACAATGTAAAGGGCAGGCCCAACTCCAGAAAATGATCCAGCTTAGTGCTAAGGTTGAGAAACCCTGCTCTAGGGGGATGTCACCTCCAAAGAACTTAACCTTATTTGCTTTGTTTTGTTTGATCACTGAGGGTTCAGACTTGAGTGTACATTGTGGGCCTAAATCTTGGCAGCAACGTGTGAGAATGAGAACGCTTTAGAGAACAAAATCACATGCTTTGAAAATGAGTACTAGTGAAGAATGTCTAAATGATAAATGTCTACCAGAGAACCTCTGGAAATGAGGTTCTGATTTTTGTTTTTGAAATTCTTCAATCCAGACATTTAAAATACATGTTTAAACTCTGGGCAGTTGGCCAGGAAGGACCCCAATGCTCATGCAGCCCCTGTGCTCCATGCACCATGCCAAGTGCCCACACGGCCACACTTACCTGTGCTCCCTACAGCCCTCCAGGAAGGCACAGAGCAAAGACAACAGAGGGGTCACCTGTCACCTCTATGCTCAGAGTGGCCACCCCAGCCCTCCATCCCCCTTGACCCAGCCAAATCTGGCAGGAGTGTTCACCGCAGGCCCCGGCGTCTCCCAGATGGCTGACCGCCTCTTTCCTTGCCCTGGACGCTACATTGAGCGCCTCGGGAAGGTGGTTCCTCTCCATGTGCCTCCCTGGTCTCAGGATCCAAGGCCCTTGCTGCTACTTACTTCTTGCTTTCATAGAAAGCAATGATGTCCTCAAAAGCGTTAATATCGAACTCCTCAGAGCCGTCAAATGAGAAATCTAGCATTGAGCAGCTGAAAGGGAGAATCTGTATAAACTTTAACTTGCTCCTCAGGTGGGACCCGAATCCCAGGGCTAGGCCTGGGGGAGGTGGGATTTTCTTTAGCAATTACGGGGGCTACTTTGTCTTTGTAGGAAAAAGAGCCAAAAAACAAAAACAACAACAAAAAACCCCCCCAAACCCAAAATCACACAAGGAAATAGGAAGATGTGTCCTTTCTTTTTCCCCCATTTGGGTGAAAAAGTCAATTAAAAAGCGGGAAAAATGATATGCTGTGCTTCCAGACAAACACAAGTGGTCACTTACCTAGGTGCTATAGATCCACCTCCACTCATACACTTCTATGAATCTCCTTAAGTTTTCTTATAAAAGGTTCAAAAATAAAATGACTTTTTCCTTTTTTTGAGACAGAGTCTCACTTTGTCATCCTCAGTAGAGTGCCATGGCATCACAGCTCACAGCAACCCCCAGCTCTTGGGCTTAGGCGATTCTCTTGCCTCAGCCTCCCAAGTAGCTGGGACCACAGGGGCCCACCACAACGCCTGGCTACTTTTTTTTGTTGCAGTTTGGCTGGGACCAGGTTTGAACCCACTACCCTCGGTATATGGGACTGGTGCCCTACTCACTGAGCCTCAAGCATCGCCCTAAAATGACTTTTTCAAAGTTGAAAATTTAGACTCCCAAGGAGAGAGTCTTGAGAAAGGAGGTGAGACTGGACTGCCCCAGGGCCTCTGCACGTGCTGCCGTCCTAGAGGCTGCTAGCACTTCCTGCCTGCTCTCCTATTCTGGCTCAACAGGTCCTCTCTGAATGAGGCCTGGCTTGCTCTCTCAGGCTGCCAGAGCATCCCTTCTTTGGCTTTGTTACTACTTGGGACACCTGCCCAGTGTGGTCCTTCTCATCCCGCCTGTCTGGCAACAGATGCCTACTGACTTTTATACCCTGGCTGGGGCATGTGAAGGGCCCTTGGTCCTTGCTCAGGGACCACAAAATACCCTGTGTCATCTTATGTGCAACAAGGAGGTGAATGCATTTCTGGGTGTGAATGAAGTAACTGAGCAGAATTACTTTCAGGGCACTCTGGCTAGGCTAAGGGAAGAACTCTGCAACTGAGCCTGTCACTCTGCATGACCAGTGGGCCCTGGGCTCCACCTGCCAACACCCACCCTGGGCCATGAAAAGAAAGGATCCTTCGTAAACTGAGCTGCCAGGTGTCCCCCTGAGCCTGCTACTTTGAGTACAGAAAAACAGAAAGTAAATGCTAGTCAGTTCTGGGTCTTTTTGGTTCAAGTGGCCACTCAGTGGAACCTAAAACTGCGTGAAGGGTGCAAGGTTTCCTGAGTTGCTGAATGGCTTTGGTTTAGACAACTCAAGGTCTCGCTCACCGGTAAAGTTTTTCTGAAGGGGTGCTGGCTCCTCTTGGCAGCTCTCCCAGGTGACCTCGGGCACTAGGGCCACCCATACCTGCTGGAGACATAGAGTGAATGGTGGTGGGACACCAAATAGCCTTCTTCCCTCTTCCTTTCCTTGGAGGCTGCGATCCCATTTTTTTTTTTTTTCAGGGACAGAGTCTTATTTAATTGCCCTTGGTAGAGTGCCGTGGTGTCACAGCTCACAGCAACCTCTAACTCCTGGGTTTAGGCGATTCTCTTGCCTCAGCCTCTTGAGGCCAGCTATTTTTTGTTGCAGTTTGGCCAGGGCTGGGTTTGAATCTGCCACCCTAGGTATATGGGGCTGGAGCCCTACCCCCTGAGCCATAGGCACTGCCTGTGATCCCAATTTTTAACTTTTAAAAATTTTGCTTAGATAGCCAGGCGTTGTGGTGGGCGCCTGTAGTCCCAGCTGGTTGGGAGGCTGAAGCAAGAGAATCTACTTAAGCCCAAGAGTTGGAGGTTGCTGTTGAGTTGTGATGCCACAGCACTCTACCAAGGATGACAGCTTGAGATTCTGTCTCTAAAAATTTTTTTTGCTTAGAGATAAGGTCTTTTTTTCCCCCCCCCCAGACAGAGTCTCACTTTGTCATCCCTTGGTAGAGTGCTGTGGCATCATAATTCATAGTTAACCTCAGACTCTTGGGCTCAAGCAAGTCTCTTGCCTCAGCCTCTCAAGTAGCTGGGACTATAGGCACCTACCAGAATGCCCAGCAATTTTTAGAGACGGGGTCTTGCTCTAGCTTAGGCTGGTCTTGAACTCATGAACTCAGGCAATCCACCTGCATCAGCCTCCCAGAGTGCTGGGAGGTATGAGCTATAGTGCCTGGCCTAGAGATAGAGTCTTGCTATGCTGCCCAGGCTGGGATGTAGTGACACAATCACTCACTGCAACCTCAAACTCCTAGGCTCAAGAGGAGGCCTGTCTCAGCCTCCTAAGTAGTTGGGGCTACAGGTTGTGCCACCACACCTAGCTAACTTGGACCCATCTTAAAAAGCAGCTTGTTACTCAAACATGGGCAGAGCAGGGGCACTGCGAAGGGTTTGATCCCCAGAACAGAGCATTGTTCACCTCCTGTGTCTCACAAAGGCTTCTCCTTCCTCCTTTCCATTAATGCCCTCCATGAGATAGAGCCCCATGGCTGATAACTAAAATTGAAGCTGAGGACGGAAGGTTGAGTCCTGAGACCCAGGGGAGCCACCCAATCATACAGCCTCAAGTTCTTTCTGGGAAAAGTGGGGACATGACTTTCTGATACCACCACATCAGCAATTATATCAGGCCCCTCTTTTGCTGGTCACATACCTGAAGGGCTAGCAAGAGTCTTCAACAAATCAGGCACATTTCCCTGCCTCAAACCAAGTCCCCATTCAGGACTGAGGGACAGACACATCCCTCAAAGTTGAGAACCAGGTAGAGAATGTTCAGATGTAAGAAGGGCAGAGCACCAGGAAAAGCTATGTCACCACAACCAGGAAACTCCCAGGGCCAGGTCAGGGCACGTTATTAGCAAAGGAGGGAACAGAAGAGTTGGTGATAGGATAATATGATGTGACACTATGGTACTGTTTCTGTTTGGGGTGATGAGAAAACTAGAACTAGACAGGAGTGGTGGTTGGGTTTGTGTAACATAATGAATATACTAAATGCTGCTGAACCGTTCACTCTAAGACATACCTTGGATGCCCCCCTCTCAACAGTGACACTTGTGTGGGCTCCTACCTACTGCCTTCTCGGCCCTCTCTGCCCGGAGGCGTCCAGCCTCCCGGAGCACAGCCATGGCCCGGATAGCTGCCCTGAGCACAGCCCAGCGGAACATTGCCACAGGATCCATGCCAATGAGCTCACGCACATAGGTGCTGTCACTGCCCCGCAGCAGTGCCACAATGTCAGGCCGCATGTAGTCCATGTTCTTCTCCCGGAAGTCCTGGAGGGGAATGAATACAGGCTGTCACTGAAGGGTGGCCATCTGCCAGTGCCCACTAGAGACCCAGGAGCTGGCATGGGAACAGCTAGAGGTGAGGCAGAGCCCATCCTAGCAACAAATTCTAAGCCTGTGGGGTCCTGGGCATTAGAGCTAGGGATTCAGGGTTGGGTCTAAACACCCAAGAACCTTACCCAGTGCTGGGCACAAAAGACGAAGAACCTCCCACTGGTCCTTTTCCCAGATTCTGTGCCAATGGTGGCTTTGCTCATATCTCTGCCAATGGTGACAGGATAGACACCTACCTTGATCTGATATTTCACTTTCCCTGCAAAGTGCTGGATGATGAAGGCTGGTTCCATGACTGGGGTGCCGAGGAAGTACTTGTTGTCCTCATGTTGCTGTTTGAACTTGGCCAGCAGGGTCTGGCTTGTGGCATGGGGGAAGCTGGAAGGAGAATGAGAAACCTTGGTGGCAGAATGGCAGCTGATTTATAGGCTGTGCATCTCATGCCACACACTCTTGATGTATGTTTGAACAAGAGTGGTGCATAGGGCAGAAGTCAGCTGAGGGCTCCATAGGCACAGAGATGGGTGAATAAACCAGAAACAGAAGGAATGAGCCTGCCTCCTGGAATGTGCTGAACATGTACCCTGGGCCACATCTGCAGAATGATCTGAGCAGGCTGAGGGAGAAGTGATGCTCTCAGGGCTGCAGAATTAATTCAGAGCAGCCCCATGTCTGGGTCTGGGTGGCTCATTCTCTTCTCCCCCACATGGCTGTTTCCTGGGTGGGCTGCAGAGGCCACTGACAGGGCTTGGTGGCATCTGCAAACATTTGTTCCTGGGGAGGCCTGGATCTGGGCCCATCTTGGGCAGTTCCAGAGAATAATCTCAGGCCCAAGTGACTGCTGGTGTTGAGGCTATTTGCACCTGAATGCTGTGCCTTGGAGGGAGTCCAGCCCCTGCTCCCCTGGTGGGAGGAGAGGCTAGGATATGGGGATGAAGCAAGCCTGTGTTCTGCTCCAGGGAATGGTGGGTGTGGGGGCAGAATAGCGGTACAAGGGACTCCTTGTACCTGGCTATTTCTGTCTCCCAGGAGGGAAATGCCACCGTTGGCTTTGGCACACACTTGCTTATGCCTGGCCTCACTGCAAATACAGGCAGTGGAACGTGGGGGTAGGGTGGGGAGGGGTGACTGTAGCTACAAAGTGAAGCATCTGCCTTGGGTGCCAAAAAAACCTAGTTGTTGAGATAAAGAACATTTTAGTGTATTATTTTAGAAAATACAGCTCAATGTGCAAAAAGGAAAAAATTCCATAGTGAACAAAAATAGTGAGATTTTAAAATTAAGACAGACCTGAGCCTGCAGGGCTAGGTTCTACAGGCTTTCCCTGACGGGCCCAGAAGTGTCCTGGTTCTGGTGACGAAGGTCTCCTTCTGGTGCTCTGCCCTTTCTCTCATCTGCATGTTCTTTACCTGGATCCTGACCATGAGGGGATGTCTCTGTTGCCCTCTCTCAAATGGGGACTTGGTTTGAAGAAGGATGTGTCCTCACACATACGGGATAAGAGTATCTTGGCCAGTCTTTAGGGGACATCACCAGCAAAGAAGGTGATGCTAACCAAGAGCTACTGATAAGAAGAGATGTATCTTACTCTTTCTCCCCCAGAACCTATGAACGTGACCTTATTTGGAAATAGGATTCTTATAGACATAATTAGCTAAGATGAGGTCATTAGAGTAGGTCCTAATCCAAAACAGCTTATGTCTTTCCAAAGAGAGGAGACAGGGCTGAGACAGAGACACACAGGGAGAAGGCTCTGTGGAGATGGAGGCAGGAACTGAAGTTATGTGGCCAAGAACACTTGGAGCACCTGGAAGCTGGAAGGGGCAGGAATGGATTCTCTCCTAGGTCTAGAGAGAACATAGCTCTGATGACCCCTTGATTTTGAAGAGACCAAATTCTTATTTCACTTCATCTGGTTTGTGATAATCCATTAGGGCAATCTCAGGAGACTAATTCAGTTAAGTGGCATCTGATTATGCCTTCCCTGTGCCCTATGGAAGAGGGAACAAGAGGGGCACCTGGGTCCTAACTCCATACGCTGTGCAGACCTTTGCAAGCAAGCACCAATCTCATTCCTAGTTTCTAGCCAGACACAGAGCCACAATCTCTTACTGAAAATTCCTAGGGTGGATGTGTTTTCAGGGTGTGCAGATTAATCAAATGTGTTACTATTTCTGTGGTGAGCTGTATTTTGCAGATGCTGTGGCCAGATGAAACAAAGACTGAGAAGTTCTCGGATGGTCTGGATTTGGGGTAAGGCCCCGGGCGCTGGGGAACCTGACCTAGACCCCATGTTTGCAGACCTGCTGGGCATGCGATACTCACTTGCTTTCCTCGTCCAGCAGGTAAAAGAGGCCTGTGGGCTTCTTGCTGATGAGATGGATACAGCCCACATTGTCTGTGTAGTCTATGTTGTGCCACGTGATCCCTTCATCCTGATATTCTTCCTGTAGGGTAGGGTGGGGGAGAGTAGAAGTTCATAATTTTCCAGATATAGTAATATTTATATAATACATTTTACATAAAGGTTGAGTATCCTTAATCTGAAAATCCAAAATATAGAAAGTTTCAAAATCTGAAACTTTTGTGGTTTTTGTTTGTTTGTTTTTTGCAATTTTGGCCAGGGCCAGGTTTGAACCCACCACTCCCAATATATGGGGCCGGGGCCGGCGCCCTACTCCTTGAGCCACAGGCACCGTCCATGTGTTTTGTTTTGTTTTTTTGAGACAGAGCCTTAGGCTGTCCCCCTGGGTAGAGTGCTGTGGCATCACAGCTCACAGCAACCTCCAACTCCTGGGCTCAAGCGATTCTCCTGTTTCTGCCTCCCAAGTAGCTGGGACTATAGGCACCCACCACAACGCCCAGCTATTTTTTGGTTGCAGCCATTGTCTGGTGGGCCCGGGCTGGATTTGAACCCGCCAGCTCAGCTGGCACCTTAGCTGCTTGAGCCACAGGCCTGGAGCCTGTTTTTTTTTTGAGACACGGTTTCACTCTGTCACCTGGGCTACAGTGCAGCGGTATCACTGTAGCTCACTGTAACTTCATACTTCTGGGTTCCAGTGATCTTCTTGCCTCAGCCTCCCGGTTAATTAGGACTACAGGCTCCCACCACCACACCTAGCTAATTTTTCTTTTTGTAGAGATGAATCTTATTCTTGCTCAGGCTGGTCTTGAACTCCTGACCTCAAGAGATCCTCCTACCTTGCCCTCCCAAAGTACTAAGATTACAGATGTGAGCCCCTACGCCTGGCCTTAATATCTGAAACTTATTTTTTGTTGTTGTTGTCCAGGCTGGAGTGCAGTGGCTATTCACATGTGCGATCCCACTACTGATCAGCATGGGACTTTTGACCTGCTCTGTTTCCAACCTGGGTTGGTCCCCCTCCTTAGGCAACCTGGTGGCCTCCCTCTATCCCTGCTCCTGGGAGGTCACGGTATTGATGCCGAATTTAGTGCAGATATCTGATAAGCACAGCACACTACAGCCCAGAATTCCTGGACTCAAGTGATTCCCCCACCTCAGCCTGGTTGCTGGGACTACAGGTGCATGCCACTGTGTCCAGCTAAAATCTGAAACTTTTTAAGCTTCAGAATTGTAAGAGACAAAAAGGTGGTCTCTGGTGTTGCTGGTGTGTACCTGTAATCTCAATGACTCAGGAGGCTGAGGCAGGAGGATCACTTGAGCCCAGGAGTTTGAAATGAGCTTGGAAAATTCATCTCCAATAAAAAAAAAAAAAAAAAAAAAAAAAAGGCAAACTTTTTGAGCACCTAGGTGATGCTCAAAGGCAATGCTTGGTGGTGCATTTCTGATTTTGGATTAGGAATGCTCAACTGGTAAGTATAATGCAAACATGCCAAAATATGAAAAAAAGCTGAAATCTGGGACACTTCTGGTTCTGAGCATTTCAGATAAGGAATACCCAAGCTGCTGAAGAAAACTGATGTATGAACAAGCATATTTATATAGTGTGTAAATAACAAAATGCATGTTAATATATAAATAAGGATACATTAGTAGTTAACTATTTAAAGTTATTAGGTAAATTATATTATCATAAACAGAAAACAAAAATGCAATTTCTCAAATGTTAATCACAGCAAGGTGCTTAAAATCACATTTAAAATCACCCAGGGGTCAAAAACCTTTCTCTATAAAGGGCCAGACAACACTTTATGAGCCAAATACTATCTGTCGTGACTGCTGGTTATAGTGTGAAAGCAGCCACAGATAATATGTAAACAAATGGCTGTGTGCCAATAAAGCTTTATTTATAAAAACAGCTGTGGGACTGGATTTGACTCACAGGCTGTGGTTTGTTACGCTGTCCAATATAATTAATGAATATAATGTTAAGAGACTGGTATAACTCCAAGATTTCTAATAGTCACATTTAAAAAGTAAACCCAGGCATGGTGCTGCAAGTACCCTAATCTCAGCTACTTGGAAGGCTGAGTCCAGCCTGGGCAATGTAGCAAGACCTCATCTGTAAAAAAATAAAGAAGAAAAATAAGGAAATAAAATATAAAAATAGGTGAAATTAACTTTAATAAATAATGCACTTAATTTAACACAACATATCCAAAATGTGATCAAGTCAACATATAATCAATAAAAAAAATGTTGAGGCCAGGTACGTAAGTAGCTCATGCCTGTAATCTCAGCACTGAGGGAGGCCAAGGTGGGAGGACTGCTTGAGGCTAGGAGTTCCAGAACAGCCTGAGCAAGAGCGAGATCCCCTCTATACAAAAAAATAGAAAAATCAGCAAGACGTGGTGGTGGGTGCCTGTAATTATAGCTACTTGCGAGGTTGAGGCAGGTTATCAGTTGAGCCCACGAGTTTGAGGTTGCTGTGAACTATGATGACGCCATTGCCTGGTGACAGAATGACATTCTGTCTCAAAAAAAGATTAGAGGCAGTTTATGTTCTTTTTTTCCCCCACACTAAGTCTTCGCAATCTGAAGTATGTCTCCCTTTCCCCGAAGGTCTTAATTCCAACCAGCCACATTCCAAGTGTTCAATAGTCAGAAGTTTTTTTTTTTTTGAGACAGAGTCTCACCATGTTGCTCTTGGTAGAGTACCGTGGCATCACAGCTCACAGCAACCTCCAACTCTTGGGCTTAAGTGATTCTCTTGCCTTAGCCTTCCAAGTAACTGGGACTATAGGCACTCACCACAATGCCCAGCTATTTTTTTTTTTTTTGTTGTTGTTGTTGTAGTTGTCATTGTTGTTTGGTGGGCCCAGGCTGGGTTCGAATCTGCCAGCTCTGGTGTATGTGGCTGGCGCCTTAGCCGCTGAGCTATAGGCACCAAGCTAATAGCCAGAAGGTTTAATAGAAAAATCAGCTAAATATTTAGATAAATCCACCCATTTTTTTCCCCCATCAGAATTGTGAAGGTGAAGGATAGTACTTGAGTAAAGATGGCTACTTGGCAGTAAAAAGACATAATGTAGATGATCACTACTATTGACCAAAGCAAATCCTTAAAAGGCAAGTCTGTTTTCTCTTCCATCAAAAGGACTTTCCCATTTGGGCAAAGAAGGTCCAAATATAACCAGTAGCTCAAAACATCCCCGATATCTGCCTCAGCCTGGGCTAGTAGGATTTTCTTGGACTTTCTCTCTGACAGAGAAAAATTCTGAGGCAAGTTCACCAAGGATCTGGATCTCAAGGGAGATTCCAGTTCTAACTCATTCCATTTCACCCAGGGCTGGGTGGGCAACAAAATGATATTTCCTTGTAAAAAAGTACAACTGTTGTTAAAGAAACGGTATGGTGGTTCTTCAAGAAATTAAATGTAGGCTCAGTGCCTGTGGCTCAAGTGGCTAAGGTGCCAGCCACATACACCTGAGCTGGAGGGTTCGAATCCAGCCCAGGGCCTGCCAAACAACAGGCAGGCTGCAACCTGCCGACAACAATGACAGCTGCAACCAAAATATAGCTGGGCGTTGTGGCAGGTGCCTGTGGTCCCAGCTACTTGGGAGGCTGAGGCAGGAGACTCGCTTGAGCCCAGGAGTTGGATTTTGCTGTGAGCTGTGATGCTACAGCACTCTACCCAGGGTGACAGCTTGAGGCTCTGTCTCAAAAAAGAAATTAAATGTATAATCACTACAGGATCGGACAAGTCCTGAGTATATACTCCAAAGAAGTGAAAACAGAGTGGATGAATAAACAAAATGTGATATACTTGTGTAATGGAATATGAATCAGTCTTAAGGGAATTCTGATACAAGTTACAATGTGAATGAATGGTGAGGACATTATGCTGAGTGAGATAAGCCAGACACAAGAAGACAAGTACTGTATAATCCCACTTATATGAAGTCCCGAGAGTTGCCAAATTTACAGAGACAGAAAGTAGAATGGTAGGTGCCAGCGGTTGGGGAGAGGGGAGAAAGGGAGTCGGTGTTTCATGGAGACAGTTTTAGTTTGGGAAGGTGAAAAGAAGATAAATTCTTTTTTTTTTTTATTTGCAGTTTCAGCTTGCTTGTTCATTCTTCTTCGTTTGAACTACTTTTTTTTTGTTGTTGTTCATTTTCTTCTTTTTTTTAATGTTCTTCCTCTGGCTATGCTCTGTCCCGCTGCCTCCCCGGTAGCTGGGATCACAGACGCCCACCACAACGTCTGGCTGTTTTTGATGTTAGTAGAGACGGGGTCTTACTCTGGCTCATTGCTGCTCATACTGGTCTCGAACCTCTGAGCTCAGGCAATCCACCGGCCTCGCCTTCCCACAGCTGGGACTACAGGCGTGAGCCAACATGCCCAGCCTTTTTCTTTTTTTTTTTTGAGATAGAGTCGTACTCTGTCACCCAGGCTGAAGTATAGTGGTGTCATCATAGCTCATTGCACCCTCAAATGATGCTCCTACCTCAGCCTCCCAAGTCGCTGGGACTACACGCTCCCACTCCCATACCTGGTTTATTTTTCTATTTTCTCGAGAGATAGGCATCTTGCTTTCGTTCAGACTGGTCTCAAACTCTCGACCCTCCCTCTCTGACCTTCCAAAGTGCTAGGATTACAGGTGTGAGCTACCATGCCCAGCAAGAAGGTAAATTTTGTGATGTGCTTGTTACCAAATAAAAAAAATTATTTATTTATTTTGAGACAGAGTCTCACTTGTCACCCTTTGTAGAGTGCCATGGTCTCATAGCTCATAGCAACCTCAAACTCGTGGGCTCAAGCAATCCTCTTGCCTCAGTTTTTCCATTTTAGTAGAGATAGGGTCTTACTCTGGCTCAGGCTGGTCTCAAACTCAATAAGCTCATGCAATCCACCTGCCTCAGCCTCCCAGAGTGCTAGGATTACAGGCATGAGCCATTGTGCCCAGCCTAAATTAAAAAAAAAAAAAAAAAGAAAGAAAAATTATTTTTAATAAAAGGACATTTCCTCACCTGCTCCAGTTTGAAGATGTGCTGATTGAAGTAATACTGCAGTTGTTCATTGGCATAGTTGATGCAGAATTGCTCAAAACTATTCCTTTCGAAGTCTTCAAACCCAAAGATGTCAAGGACCCCGATGGACAGGCACTGGAGAACATGAGAACATGATTACTACCACTGGGACCCCGAAGGGAGCCGACTTTTGTGAGAGGTGCTGGCTTCATGGGCAGTGACCTGTTAAGTCCACAGATCCCTGTGTTTGCCTGAACACTCTGTTATCTCCAGCTTGGAATCTGTAACTGTTTTTTTTTTTTTTTTAAGACAAAATCTTACTGTGTCACCCTTGGTCGAGTGCCGTGGCATCATAGCTCATAGCAACCTCAAACTCTTGTGCTCAAGTGATTCTCTTGTCTCAGTCTCTCAAGTAGCTGGGACTACAGGCACCCGACACAAAGCCCAGCTATATATATATGTGTATATATATATATGCACGCGCGCGCGCGCACACACACACACATACATATATATTTCTTTTTTTAGAGACAGGGTCTTGCTCTTGCTTAGGCTGGTCTCGAACATGTGAGTTCAGGCCAAACCACCTGCCTCGCCCTCACAGAGTGCTAGGATTACAAGCATGAGCCACCTCACCCAGCCGGAATCTGTAACTTTTAATTTTCCGTTTTGTTTTTAAGAGATGGAAGTCTTGCTATGTTGCCCAGGCTAGTCTTGAACTCTTGGCCTCTTGAGTAGGTAGGGTAATAGGTGTGAGGCACTGAACCTTGGTAAAATCCACAGTCTTTATATTTATTTATTAATTTATTTTTTTGGAGACAGAGTCTCACTATGTCGCCCTTGGTAGTGTCATGGCATCATAGCTCACAGCAACCTCAAACTCTTTGGGCTCGAGCAATTCTCCTATCTCAGCCTCCCAAATAGCTGGGACTACAGGTGCCCACCACAACGCCTGGCTATTATTTGGTTGCAGTTGTCATTGTTATTTAGCTGGCCTGGGCCCATAGAAGGAACCAACCTCTAGACACCAAATCCTTTAGTTCCTAATGTCATGGATTTTTGCCAAAGATGTCTGGTACTAAGGACACGGCCTTCCCTGGCCTGGCACGGTGAAGCAGACAGGGGGCACTCACTGAGACCGCCTCCTCCATGTCCTTCTTGTTGAGGAGGGCGTGGTTGATCCGCAGCACGATCCAGTCGAACAGGGCACTGTACAGGGACTTGGCCATAGAGTCACGGGCGGTTATGGCCTGTGGACACAGAGAGGTCAGCTCACCTCAGGTGGGGTAGACCTTGCACTGAGCCTCCCCTTGGTCTGTGCACAGAGAGAACTCAAGGCTGCCTCTTTCAACACATAAGTCATCTAGTACACCCACTTTCTTTTCTTTCTTTCTTTTAAATTGAAATAGGGTCTTGCTCTGTCACCCAGGCTTGAATGCCATGGCATCATTATAGCTTACGGCAACCTCAAATTCAAGTGAGCTTCCTGCCTCAGCCTTCTGTGTAACTGGGATTACAGGTGCCTACCATAATGCCTGGCTCATTTTTCTGTTTTAGTAGGGACAGAGTCTTGCTCTTGCTTCGGCTGGTCTCTAACACCTGACCTCAAGTGATCCTCCCACCTCAGCCTCCCAAAGTGTTAGGATAAGTTTGAGTCATGATGCTGAGCCTCAAATGACTTTTTTAAAAGGTCTAATCCACATATAATAAATTTACTCTTTGTACATTTTCAGTTCTTTGCAGACCCTCTGGTGTGGCCTTCCCTATATGTCACAGAAATGAAGCCAAACAGAATGCAGCCCTGCCTGGAATCCCTGGCTCAGCACACACTGCCTCTGGGGGACACTCATACTCCTGGGGTCTTGGGTGTCCTACAGTGACTTCTGGTACAGTCGTGTGATACCTTGGCCCCTGTGTGGGTTCAGAATGTCCCCAGGGCCAGTCTGAAATGCCTGAGCAGCT
The DNA here is from genome assembly GCA_963574355.1 of Loris lydekkerianus. Taxonomy (NCBI): domain Eukaryota; kingdom Metazoa; phylum Chordata; class Mammalia; order Primates; family Lorisidae; genus Loris; species Loris lydekkerianus. The sequence goes on from CAUYPK010147690.1 coordinate 22,207, forward strand.
TCCTGTTGGGTGAGTAGCCACCACCAGCTAAAAACCCCCTTATGGTGAGGTACTTTCCAGGTACTATCCAAGCTGCAAGTGACACTGTTCTTAAGATGTGAAAAAGCTAAAGAAATGCACCAAGGAGATAACATCTGGGCTGGCGCAGAGGCCAGAGGAACACATCTTAATTATAGATTTAGGGGCATGGGCCTGAGACAGGCTGGGAGCCTTGTAATGGTCATAAATGTCACATTCCAGAGCCTAGGGGTCACCAAACTTTTTCTGGGCAGGGCCAGGGAGGCAATATTTTTGGCTTTGTGGTCCTGATGGTGTTCTCAACTGGTCAGTTCTGCTTCTGCAGTACGAAAGCAGACATGGACAGTATGCAAATGAATGAGCGTAGGCATGTGCCAATAAAACTTTATTTATAAAACCAGGTATTGGGCCAGAGTGCACCAATTCAGCTTGCCATGTCACACCTGAGCTAAGTGAGAAGCAGTGGTGCTGCTGAAGTTCTATTCTAGCACTTCAGAGACAGGAATAAATGGTCCACATTGGCTCTTTCTGAAGGACTCTCTTGTTTGTATTTTGGGGAGATGGTACCCTTTGAGAACATGGGCAGTACTCACCTCACTGAGGCTGTAGGGAAGTATGAGCTTGTCATTGACAGTCACTGTTTTTCTTTTGGTCAGAACCTCTACCAAGATCTCTCGCTTCACCTGTTTTAAGGATGAGGAAGGGAGAAGAAAAGGGGAGATGGAGTGTGTATCAGGCATGGCCTCACATCACTGGGTTGAGCCCTGGACACTGATGCAGATGGGAGATGGACCTCCCACTCTCACCCCATGGTGAGGCCAGGAAGTGGGCTGGAAAGCCACCAACCTAAGATGTGCTGCTCTAAGCACAGCAGGTTCCAGGATTCTCACGTGGCAGTCTCGCTGATGGCCCTGGGTGTGTCCATGCACAGACCCACTGGCTCTCAACTAGGGCTAAATCTGCCCCAGGGGACACCGTGTGAATATAAGCCATAAGCCCAGGTGGCACTGAACGACCTGCACTTGTTGCCATCACTGGTGGTTTCCACCCTGTGTGCACAGGCTGGGTGTGGGGCTCAAATCTTACCCAGACACCCCATGCCCTTGTCCCTCCCAAACAGCCTCGCCCTCTCCCTGAGCCAGTGATCTCTGCCCATCAGTAGCAATAGTAAGGGTTGAGGAACTTCCCGAATCTTCCAGTAGGTGCTCATGTATCCCCCCAAACTCAACAGAAGCTGGGGCTCCTGCAGGCCTTCTTGAAGAAAAACCACAGATGAAATGTGCTCAGCAAGCAGCAAGCCACGGTTTTTGTTCTTCGGGCTAGATCTGACACGGATCTCTGACACGGGTGCCATCCTGTGTCCTGCTCATTGCAGGCTGTGGAGCAGCATCTCTGGCCTCCACCTACTAGGTGCCAGGAGCAGTCTCTACTTTGACAACCAGAAAGATTCCAGATGTTGCTCAGTGTCCCCTGGGGCAGATTTAGCCCTAGTTGAGAGCCAGTGGAGAGAGGATGGTAGGTCCAATGAGAAAGTAACCTTGCTGTACAAACTATAGTTTTTTGGGTTCTTTTAGAGCAGTGGTTCTCAACCTGTGGGTCGCGACCCACAGGAACTGTATTAAAGGGCCGCGGCATTAGGAAGGTTGAGAAACACTGTTTTCCAAACACTTTTGTTCTGTTACCCTAGCTAGGATGCCGGGGTATTATCATAGTTCAATGTAACCTCAAACTCCTAGGCTCAGATGATCCAACTGATTCTCTTGCCTTAGACTCCTGAATAGTTGGGATCACAGGCACCCACCATGACACTCAACTAATTTTTTCTATTTTTAGTACAGACAGGGGTCTCGCTTGTGCTTAGGCTGGTCTCAAAGTCTTGAACTCAGGTGGTCCTCCTGCCTCAGCCTCCCAGAGTGCTAGATTACAGGAATAAGCCACCATGCCTGGACAAGCTATAGTTTTAAGGAAGTTTTCACTTGAAGGGCTGAGGCAGGAGGTGTTCCTGCATGGGGAGCTCATCAGAAATGAAAAAGACACACAGCAGAGATGACAGGGAAGGAGCTAGGCCTTGGTTTATAAAACTGACCAATGCAAGAAGTTCTGGGCACCTGTGTTGTGACCAGGAGCCCTAAGCTGGGCCCAAGGGGTGACAGAGGCAGCCATGGTACCTTCAGAAGCTGGGACAATGTGTCCAGCACCTCAGGTGGCCCGACCTCCAGGCCTTCTTCTCGGCCCGTGGCTCTCTTCTTGTAAGTGACATTGCCCAGATAGAGGATGGCAGAGAGGACAGAAAAAATCCTGGGAAAGAAAAAGAATGTAAGTTTGGGTGCTTTCTACATTCACAGAACAGCCGAAACTTCTAGGGAACTGGGCTGAAATCATAAAACTGGCAAATTCTGGTTGGAAGGTATGAAGTTTGAAAAAATGTCTAATGCCTCTGCTGAGGATGCCTTCTGTGAAAGGGGACTTTATAGACAGCTACTTTGATTACTTTGTTGCTGTTGCTTTTTTTTTGGTTAGGAATTTTTTTTTTTTTTTTTTTTGAGACAAGAGTTTCACTATGTTGTCCTCAGTAGAGTGCTCTGGTGTCACAGTTCACAGCAACCTCAAACTCTTGGGCTCAAGGGATTCTCTTGCCTCAGCCTCCCTAGTACCTGGGACTACAGGCGTCCATCATAACACCTGGCTATTTTTTGTTGTTGTTTTTTAGCAGGTCTGGGCCAGGTTCAAATCCACCAGCCCGGGGCATGTAGCTGGTGCTCTAACCACTGAGCTATGGGCACAGAGCCTGTGGGAGTGCTTTTTGAAATATACATATTTTTATAGATGTATAATATGGGCACCAAAAAAAAAAAAAAAAAAAAAAAAAAGGATATAGTTCCCAAGTGGATAGTTTGATGATGTTGCAAGTGTGCAGATTCCCTCCAACCAGCTCTTAAACCAAGGAATAGAACATTCCTGGAACTTCCAACCACCGAGGAACCATTGCTTTGACATCTAATGCTGTCTGTCCATGAACTTTTTATCTTAATATTTATTAATTTTTATTATTGTTTGAGAGACAAGATCTTGCTCTGTCACACAGGCCGGAGTGTAGTAGTATCATCACAGCTCACTGCAGCCTTGAACTCCTGGGCTCAAGTGATCCTCTTGTCTCAGCCTGTTGAGTAGCTGGGACTATGGGCAACATGCCACCATGCCTAGAATATTTTTTTGTGTGTGTGCCTAGAATATTTTGAAATTTTTAGTAGAGAAGGGTCTCTTACTATGTTGCCTAGGCAACATATTCCTGGCCTCAAGTGATCCTCCCACCTTGGCCTCCCAAAGTGTTGGGATTATAGGTGTGTGCCACCGTGACTGGTCAAATCTGTGAAGCTGATGGCTAGAAAATTATATGTACCTGTATCTGGACAATGACTGTCCATGTTACCCAAGCTGGAGTGCAGTGGCTGTTTGCAGGTGTGATCATAGCACATTGCAGCCTTGAACTCCTGGCCTCCTTATGATGATCCTTCTTTCTCAACCTCCTGAGTAGCTGGGACTATAGGTATGCACCACCATGCCCAATTAATTTTTCTATTTTTTTTTTTTTTGAAGAGATGGTATCTTGCTCTTGGGTTAGGCTAGTTTTGAACTCCTGACCTCAAATAATCGTCCTTCCTTGGCCTCCCAAAATGCTAGGATGACAGGTGTGAGCCACTGCACCCAGCCTGCCTTAACCATTTTTTAAGTGTATAGTTCAGTAGCATTAAGTATATTCATATCAGTTTTGATTGGCATCTCCTAATGATTAATGGCTTGAGTTGCTTTTTACTGTTTTGTTTCAATTTTTCCCCAAGAGATAGGGCCTCACTGTGTCACCCAGGCTAAAGTGCAGTGACACAACCATAACTCACTGCATCTGAAGTCCTGGGCTCCTACAACCCCCCTGTCCTACCCTTCTGAGCAGCTGGGACTATAGGCGTGGGCCACCACACTGGGTCACGTGCTCATTGTTGCTTATCCTTAAAATGGCTTTGTTCCGGGTCTGCCCATTTTTTCCTGGCTTGAGGGTCAGATCTTAATAGTGACCAAGAAGAGCCAAGGGCGCCCCCTGTAGGTCATGGTAGAATGGTGGCCTGGGCCTGCCTACTTACTGCTTCTTGGTGGCGGGGAGGAAGCCCACCATCTCCATGGCCAGCTTAAGTCTTTCAAAGTCGTGTTTTAGGTCTTCCCCATCTTCTATCTTCAAGTTATGCTGAAAAACAAAGGTGTTGGCACTCTGGGCATTTCTGGGATGGCCAGGGTGGCATGTGAGAGTGACTTTGGTTGGAAGTGACGGGGCAGGGCTGAGGACTGTGGGAATGAATGGGCTCCTTTATGCCACTTTCTTGGAGCCAGTTTGGGGCCAAGGCAGACAGCCTCTGACTTCCCGGCTGTGAGCATAAACAGCTCATGGCAGGGAACAGAGGTGGTGTTTGTGGGACTGTTTACCTGGTTGAGGTAGAAATAATCTTCAGGCTGCTTGAGCTGAAATTCTTGGCGCTCTTCCTTGCTGACACCAAGTAACAAATAATAAAACACATGGTAGTTCCTGTGAGTCAAAATTAGGAGGAAAAAAGTCGTCTTTGGAGGCCAGGCCATAGGTACTTTTTAAATCACTACTAATATTGCTTTGGAGACTACACGAGGGAGGAAAAAGCACTTCAAATATATACACATCTAAAGCATTAAGTCAATTCTTATTATCTCTTAAAAAAAAAATCAAACTTCTCAAGTGAACAGGTTGAAGGTGAGTGAATTTAGGTCTCATCTGTCAAGCAGAAACGTTTTTCCAATCCAAACACATTTGGGGCAGACACCTGAACACCTACTGAGGGTAAAACCTCAATAGGTTTTGGGAAGAAGCACAAACAAGCAGGTTCAGAGAAGGTATGGGCACAAAGCTCAAGGTCACAGGAATAGGCCCCCCTCCCTGAGAGAGCCTCCACAGCCTCCCCTGAAGTTTCTTGGATGTTAGAGCATTTGTTTCTCTATTTCATGGGAACAAACGTAGACACAGTGTGGCATTCAAACATCTTCCTACCTCTCATCCTTCTCCTGAGAGACCAGGCGAGACTTTTCAAGCAGGTATTTTTCAACAACAGCTCTGTCATTAAAAGAAAAAAAGAAGAATAAAATGCTACATTTTATTATGTTAATACTGTTTTCTTGAAGAACTGTTTTGTTTTTTTTTTAAGACAGGCCCTGAGCTAGAGTGTGCTGGTGTCACCAGAGCTCACTGCAGCCTCACATTCCTGGGCTTAAGTCATCCTCCTGCCTCAAACTCCCAAGTAGCTGGGACTACAGAGGTGTGTGTCACCTCACTTGGCTGTTTCAATTTTTTGTAGAGATAGGGGTCTCACTGCATTGTCCAGGCTGGTCTCAAACTCCTGGTCTTAGCAATCCTCCTACCTTGGCCTCTCAAAGTGCCAGGACTATAGGCCTGAGCTACCACGCCCAGTGTGTAGAATTGTGTTTTGTATACTATTTACTAGGATGATATGGTCATCTACAAATTAACTTCTTTTGGTACAATGTAAATATTAGTACATAGTGTGTAAATGTAGCTATCCTAAATGTCACCCTGCCCTTTGACTACAATCTATAAAAATAAGAACCCTGGGCTGGCTACTTTTGCTCCCCAGACCAAATCCAGACTGATGGATGGACACAAAAGCCTGAAATACAACCATTTGAGACCCACCCTAGGTGGATGGGGATAGCAGTGATTGTACCCACTGATCACGGACAATACAAGAAGGTCATCCCCAATCCTACCATCTACACAGCCTTTAAATATTTCTCTAATTATAAAAAATTTTCTTTCCCTGAATAGGAACATCATATGTTATCAGGGCACATTTGCTACAAGTAAGAAACTGTTATCAGCCAGGCATAGTGGCTCAGGCCTATAATCTCAGCTATTTGGAGGCTGATATGGGAGGATCACTTGAGCCCAGAAGTTTGAGGCTATAGTGAGCTATGATCAGAGTCACCATACTCCAGCCTGGGCAACAGAGACCTTGTTGCCAAACAAACAAACAAACAAACAAAAAAAGCCTAAGCCCTCCAGGCCTTCAATCAACGATGGGCCCACTCTTGGCCAAGGGAATTTCAGAGAAATCTTAAATACTCCATTCCCAGTCTGACCGGATGGGAGGTCAGATACACCTCATTATACTCCCACCTTTTTGTGGCTCAGAAACAAGTAACCAGTATTGATATTAAAACAGAGATCATGAGACTGACAAGATGGACTCTTATGGCAATTAGACACCAAATTAAAAGCAGGACTTAAGGTCGTGCCAGACAGGATTAAGTCATGCACCCCTATACTTAGAGAATAAACTATGTTCTAACTGCCTCAAGGTTTTTCTTTTTCTCTAGCAGCTAAACAAGTACTGGCCTGGAGATATGCAATATTCAAACAATTGCAGCTCATTCAACACCAGATGCTGATTAACTGACCCCCACTCCTTAGTGTCACAAGTCGTAAATATAGCTGCGATTGGACAAGAGACTTTTTAATAACTTTTTCCTGATAAGAGACCACCAACCATGAACTGGTTTTGGTTAGTTTACAGAAGTAGACCACCGAGTGCCTTCATGTCCTGCTTTACCTTTTGATGTATAGCGCTTAACTATTACATTTTTTTTTCCTTTTTTTTGACAGTCTCACTCTGGTGTCCTGACTATAGAGTACCCTGGCTGTACAGCACACAGCAACCTCAAGTTCCTGGGCTCAAATGATCCTCTTGCCTCAGTTTTTCTCTGTTTTTAGTAGACAGGGTCTTGATATTGCTTACGCTGGTCTCTACCACCTTAGCTCAAGCAATTCATCCACCTGGGACTGCCAGAGTGCTCGGATTATAGCCATGAGCCATTGTACCTGGCCTAACTGCCACATAATTAAATGTTAAGTCTCTCTCCCAAAGCGATCACAGGTCATATGGAACATGCATGTTTGTTCAATGTGCATGTGAGAACCCCCTTCATGAATATTTATAGTTTCTTCCATAATCTCTTGAATATGCATACTTAGCTGACCTATTCAGCTTAAATCCTTGTTCTGTCCTCCCTTCCCCTGAAGTGCCTCTGTTGCAGATCTTCCCAGTCTTTCAAGATGGGACATATGGTCTCCTAATTCACAGATCTTGTGATTTTTCAGTTGATAGTAGCATGAATCCGTGCTTCATTCTATTTTATGGTTGAAGAATATTCTACCATGTGGATGGACCACATTTTGTTCATCTATCCAGTTGTTGTTGGCCATTGGGTTGTTTCTAGGTTTTAGCTATCTTGAATAATTCTGCTGTGGAAATTTGTGTATAAATCTTTGTGTGGATGTGTTTCCACTTCTCCTGGGTTAATACCTAGGAGCAGAATTACTGGGTCATATGGTAATTCTATGTTCAGCTTTTTTAATTTGTATTTTTTTTGAGACAGTCTCACTTGGTCACCCTTGGTAGAGTGCCATGGCATCTTAGCTCACAGCAACCTCAAACTCTTGGGTAATAGCAATTCTCTTGCATCAGCCTCCCAAACAGCTGGGACTACAGGCGCCTGCCACGGCACCGGGCTGTTTTTTAGAGATGGGGTCTCGTTCTTGCTCAGGTTGGTCTCCAATTCATGAGTTCAGTTCAGGCAATCCACCCACCTCAGCCTCTCAAGTGCTGGGATTATAGGTGTAAGCCACCATGCCCAACTTTACATTCAGCTTTTTTTTTGGAGATAGAGTCTCATTATGTTGCCCTCGGTAGAGTGCTGTGGTGTCACAGCTCACAGCAACCTCAAACTCTAGGGCTTAAGTGATTCTCTTGCCTCAGCCTCCCAAGTAGGTAGGACTACAGGTGCCCCATCACAACGCTCGGCTATTTTTTTGTTGTTGTTGCAGTTGTTATTATTATTTAGCTGGCCTGGGCTGGGCTCCAACCTGCCAGCCCTGGTGTATGTGGCTGACACCCTAACCACTGAGCAAAGGGTGCCAAGCCATGTTCAGCCTTTTTTTTTTTTTTTTGGTTGCAGTTTTTGGCTAGGGCTGGGTTTGAACCTGCCACCTCTGGCATATGAGGCCAGCACCCTACTCCTTTGAGCCACAGGCGCCAGCCTGTTCTGCCATTTATTGTTTTCTCTGTACCAAGCACTTAATGTGTTCCCTCCAAATTAAGTTCTTATAGCCCCTTTGGCAAGCATGTGGTGTCACATCGAACCTTGAGACTGAGGGAGCTAGAACAGAAACCCAGTATCTCTGTAGCCACCCAGTGTTTCATAAGGACCTACTATGTCCTGGTCATCATTCAAAAGCATTTCTTGGGAACCTACTATGTCCTAATCATCGTTCAAAAGCATTTCTTGGGAATCACCCTACTCCTGGAGTGGCCACAGTGCCTCCCAATGGTGGACACAGAGCTCAGGCATTTTGTCCAGGACCTCACAGGAGGGAGATAACTTGGTGGGCTCCTTCTACACCAACTGAGGCTGTCACAGGTCTGGAGAGACAGGCGTGTGCACTGGGCAGGGCCTGTAGATCACCCTCACTTTGCCCATTATATAGGAGACTCAGCTGGTGCCTGAGGGCTGGTAGGGCCTGAAGACAGCATGGATCATTTGGTCTAGGGCTTGCTGGACATGCCCTGTCTCTCTTTCCATATATATAGGCTCACACGGGGATATATGACATGCATGGCTGGGTTTCCAGTGGCTGGGCCTGGGTCCTCTCTTCTTTTAAAATACGAGAGAAGTGGCTCATACCTGTAATCCTAGCACTCCGGGAGGCACAGGGGGGTGAACTGCCTGAGCTCACAGGTTGGAGACAGCCTGAGCCAGAGCAAGATCCTGTCTCTAAAAATAGCTGGGTGTTGTGGTGGGCACCTGTAGTCCCAGGTACTTGGGAGGCTGAGGCAAGAAAATCCCTTGAGCCCAAAAGTTTGAGGTTACTGTGAGCTGTGATTACACAGCACTCTACTAAGGGCGACAAGTGAGACTCTGTCTCAAAAAATAAAATAAAATAAAATAAAATAGGAGAAAAACATTTTCTTCTATTCCTTCTTTCAACTAGTAACCATGCACTCTCAGCACCTTTAGTCTGTTTTCTTGGGGAGGAAAAAATCTATCTGGTTCTAGAATCAGACTCATGTTTGAATCTCAACCTGTGGCCAACTCCTTGTGCTGTGTCTGTGTGTAGCAGGGAGGACACAACCCCACATTGGCAGGAAGGCAAGCTGGACATAGGTATCTGGTACTGAGTTTCATTTCATTGACAATGGCCCCTTCCCTTTCCTCATCATTTTCTTTCTTTCTTTCTTTTTTTTTTTTTTTTTTAAAGGGACAGGGTCTCACTATGTTGCCCAGGCTAGTCTTGCCTCCTGGGCTCAAGTGATCCTCCTGCCTCAGCCTCCTAAGTAACTGGTATTATAGGAGTGTGCTACCACATCCAACTCCTTTCCTAGTCATTTTCAAGGCCTGGTTCCCTAACAAAAGGGTCTTGCAGGGAACCAGGGTTCCACTGGCACTAAGTCCTTAAACACACAGGAAACTAAAGCCTCATAAATTAGGGAACTGGGGGTAGGCTTGGACTGCTCCTGACCCTTGGCCTTAGTGGGAAACAGCACTGGGAAATGTCACCTGCCCCAAAGCAAAAACAGAGACAAAAGCAGAACTGAGTCTGAGCCTCTTCCTGGCGAGGTGGCTGTGGCTGCACTCAGGATGGGAAGTATGTTTCCCTCTCCTGGCCATAGTCATGGGTCAAGATAGGATTTCCTTTCCTGAATCCAAGGCCACAGATATGACCTTCAAAAGCTGGTTTGGGAGATCCAGTCATTGAGGGGCCCTGGTCCTTGTTACTGGATTTAGGGCCCCTCTAGATGGCGGGCTATGATCTAGGTGGGCCCTAAATCCTGACGTGAGGATGTTGCTGGTGGAATGAGGTGGACCACTCAGCCAAGGGCCAGGCTAGCCTTTGCTTGTCCTGATCCAACGGTGGCCAACAGAAGGTATGTCCACATCCCAGAACTTGTGACTGTGACCTTACTCGGGAAGAGTCTTTACATATATAATTAAGTTTCTTGAGATCATCCTCAATGAGGATGAGAAGGTCATGAGAAGATGAAGGCAGAGGCTTCACTGATATACCCACAAGCCAAGGACACCTGGGGCTACTAGAAGCTGGAAGAGGCAAGGAAGGATCCTCCCCTAGAGCCTTGATAAGAAACCATCCCTGCTGACACTTCAGCTTCAGACTTCTGGTATCCAGGACAGTGACAGAATAAATTCTTATTGTCTAAGCATTACAGTTTGTCATACTCTGTTATAACAGCCCTAGGAAACTCACACAGAGACCACGTGGCAGAGGAGGGAGAGGGAGCAGTGCCCACTGGGATGCAGCCTCTTAGCCTATTCCCAAGGGAGCCCCCTAAGGCCAGGTGCAGAGGCTCACATCTCTAATCCCAGCACTTTGGGAGGTGGGAGGAACGCAGGAAGCCAGGAGTTTGAGACCAGCCTGGGCAACATAGTGAGACCCTGTTTCTACAAAAAAATTAAAAATTAGCCAGGTGTGGTGGCATGTTCCTGGACTATCAGGTACACAGAAAGCTGAGGCGGGAGAATCACTTGAGCCCAGGAGTTCAAAGTTGAATGGACTATAATTGCACTACTGTACTCCAATCAGGAGACAAAGACCCTCTTGCTAAAAATAAATAAATAAATAAATAAATGAATGAAAAAAAAGCCCCAAGAACTATAGCAACAGTGCCTGCGTCATCTGCCCAACAAGATACTCTTAGCATTTCTTGTAGGTCAAAATCTTTGCAATGTGGCAGATACAAGCAAGCAAAATGTGAACTCTGGCAGTCCCTGTAGCACAGTACACCAAGGCTGATGGGTTCGAAGTTGGCCTGGGCCTGCTGAACAACAATGACAACTGCAACAAAAAGTAGCCAGGCATTGTGGCGGGTGCCTGTAGTCCCAGCTACTGGGAAGCTGAAGCAAGAGAATCCCTTAAGCCCAGGAGTTTGAGGTTGCTGTGAGCTCTGTGATGCCATGGCACTCTATCGAGCGCCACCGTGAGATTCTGTCTCAAAAAAAAAAAAAAGGAAAATAAATGTAGACTCTTGGGGAAAAAAGTTAAAAAAAAAAAAAAAGGTGGAGACCCTTGTGCATTGTTGGTAGAATACAAAACAGTGTGGCTGCTATGGAAAACAGTATGGAGATTCTTCAAAAAAATAAAAGTTAGAATTATCATACGATCCTACAAGTTCATCTCTGAGTATGTATCCCAAAGAATTAAAGCAGGGTCTTGAGATATTTACACACCCATGTTCACAGCAGCACTATCCACAATAGCCAAAAGGTGAAAACAGCCTAAGTGTCTGTCAGTGGATAAAAAGATAAACAAAATGAGACAGTACCATACAATGGAATATTATTCAGCCTTATACAGGAAGGAAATTCTGGCACATGTATGCTACTACACAGACGAACCTTGCGGACGTTCTGCTAAGTGAAACAAGCCGGACACAAAAGAACAAATACTCGTATAAGCACACTTACAGAGCCTGCAGTTGTGGGAGCATTCTCTTGAATAGCCAGGCCCAGGCCCTGCCAGGCGCTATCTATATATCCATCCACCACCCATGAATGGATTCATTGATCAACATACTCTTCTACCCACAAGTCAATTTATTCACCAATCCATCCACCTAAAAATCTACCCATTTATTCTTCTACCTATTAATGAATCTACCCGTTCAGTAATAATCCATCCATCTATCCATCTACCCACCCATAAATCTACCCATTTATTTAACCACTTACCCATGGATCTACCTATCCACCAATGAAATCCATCAATTCAACCACCCACTCCCTGACTCATGAATTTATCCAGCCATCCATGCACAAATCTACCCATTTATTTAAGCACTCACTCATGAATCTTCCTTTCCATCAATGAACCCATCTATCCTCATCTATCTATCATTAACCTATCCACCCTTCAGTATCTCCTCAGATGACCATCTCACTTTGCTACCCAGCATCACATCTCTTTTTGGCTAAAGAGGCACATGTTTGGTAAATGCTAGAGTCTACGTTCATTCTGCCTGTGACATCCCAAACCCACCAAATTAGAAACCTGGTCAAGACCAGGAAATGACTGGGCTGTCCTTGCTTGTCCCTGGCAAACCCTACCACACTAGTACTCCCAGTTGGTTACACTTATTCTAGCAGTGTCACTGCACCTTCACCCCCACCCATATTTCTTCCTCAATCACCTTCACCTCAAAGACTTAAAATCATGCTTGCTGTCCTGCATGATGCACAAATATCTACGCAGCCATGACCTTTGAAGCTTGCTCCCATGTGTGTCAGGAAGTAATAGCACAGGGGTGGGAGGATACCTGCGATGTTAACTCACCCTCTCACAATGCCACTCTCCAGGTAGTTGACTTGGATAAATTTCCCAAATCGGCTGGAGTTGTTGTTGTGGGCTGTCTTGGCGTTTCCAAAAGCCTGCCAGGAAAATAAAAACAGGTATTGAGATCCAGATCATCAGGATGAAATTTCCACGGGCTTTGGCCTAGAGCCTCTGGGTCCCTGCCCTCTGGGCTGTGCAGATACTTGCTTGCCCTGACTGTTGGCTGTAAGTCACTCAGAAGCCCAGATAAAAACTGGAAAATAAGAGATGAATAGCCAAGGTACACTCCAATATTATTTTTTTGTTTGGCTGTTTTTGAGACGGAGTCTTACTTTATCACCCTCGGTAGAATGCCATGGCGTTACAGCTCACAGCAACCTCCAACTCCTGGGCTTAGACAATTCTCTTGCCTCAGCCTCCCAAGTAGCTGGGACTACAGATGCCTGCCACAACACTTGGCTATATTTTGTTGCAATTCGAGGGTGCTCGAACCCGCCACCCTCGGTATATGGGCTGGTGCCCTACCCACTGAGCCTTAGGGGCCGCCCACATTCCAACATTTTATGTTTTTAATTTAATTTAATTTTTTATAGTTTTATGTTTTACTTTTTTTTTTTTTTTTTTTTTTTTTTGCAGTTTTTGGCCGAGGCTGGGTTTGAACCTGCCGCCTCCGGCTTATGGGGCCAGTGCCCTACCCCTTTGAGCCACAGGCACCACCCACGTTTTACATTTTTTTTTTAATTGGGATTTATTGAGGGAACAAAGAATTATGTTACACTGATTGCATTTGTTAGATAAAGTCTCTCTTATAATTGTGTCCCGCCCCCAAGAGGTGTGCCATACACTGTGACCCTCCAGCCCCCTACCTTTTTCATTTTTTTTGAGAGACAGAGTCTTGCTCTGTCAACTAGGCTGGAATACAGTGGTGTGATCATAGTTTACTGCAGCCTCAAACTCCTGGGCTCAAGTGACCCTCTTGCCTCTGCCCCCTGAGTACCTGGGACTACTCAGTGGCTAGGCACATGCCACTATGCCTAGCTAATTTTTAAATTTTTTTGTAGAGGTGAGGTCTTGCTATGTTGCCAGGCTAGTCTTGAACTCCTGAGCTCAAGTGATCCTCCTTTCTTGGGTTCCCAAAGTGTTGTTGGGTGAGCAACCACACCAAGCCCATTTTAGTCTTTATCTCTATGGCTAAGATTGTGCGAAACGCTGAAGTTTTAAATTTTTGACATTAAAGATGGCAATTGCCCAAATTCTTTTCCAGTTATAACTGTTTGTCAGATACAGCAAACCAGAGTCTGTGGGCCAAATTGGTCCACCGCCTGTTTTTGTACTGCTTGCAAGCCAAAAATGGTTTATTACATTTGTAAATTCTTAAGAAAAAAAAAAAAAGAGAGAGAGAGAGAGAGAGACACACACACAGGGAAGACCATGTGACGACATATGGGAAGATAGCCATCTGAAAATCAAGAAGAGAGACCTCAGAAGAAATCAACCCTGCTAATACCTTGATCTCAGACCTCTAGTTTTCAAAATTGAGAAAATAAATTTCTGTTGTTTAAGCTAAAAATAATACTAAAAATAAATTCACACGTAACGGGTAAAATGTGCACTTTCTGGGTGAAGGGCACACTTGTAAATTTGACTTAAAATGTACAAAAGCAAATTATGTAACCAAAACGTGTAATTCCTACAATATTCTGAAATTAAAAAAGGAAATTGCATGTGAAATTCTACAGAGGGGCATATAGTGTGATTGTAGTTATTATTAATTTTATATCTCCAGTGTGAACTTAGAAGCTATTTACAAACAAATAGCATCCTGATACTTGGACTGTGCACGTAAAATAAATGGATTTTCTTCACAAAAACAGTAGCGACAAAAAAACCCAAAGAAGAATATTTCCTGACACATAAAAATCCTATTCACATTTCAGTGTCCATAAACGAAGGTTTTTTTGTTTTTTTTTTTTAAAGACAAGAATCTCACTGCTACTCTTGGTAGAATGCTGTGGCAACACAGCTCACAGCAACCTCGAACTTCTGGGCTTAAGCAATTCTCTCGTCTCAGCCTCCAAGTAGCTGGGACTATAGGCACCCACCACAACGCCAGGCCTTTTTTTTTTTTGAGACAGTCTCATTTTGTCCCCCTCGTTAGAGTATGAGCATCATAGCTCACAGCAACTTCAAACTCCTGGGCTCAAGTGATTCTCTTGCCATAGCCTCTTGAGTAGCAGGGACTATAGGTGCCCATCACAATGCCTGGCTATTTTTAGAGACAGGATCTCAGTCTAGCTCAGGCTGGTCCTGAACCTGTGAGCTCAGGCAATCCACTGGCCTCGGCCTCCCAGAGTGCTGGGATTACAGGCTTGAGCCACCATGTTTGGCCCCATAAATGTGACACATCAGCCCTGTTCATTTGTGCTACAACAGAAGACCATCTGGTCTGCAAAGATGAGAATATTGACTGTGTGGTCCTTTTGGGGAAGAGTTGGGAGCCACTGGACTAATCTGACTCCAGGCTTTCTGCTGGGCACCAGGCAGGTATGAGGGAGCTGACAGGGGTCAGGCTCATGTCAGAGGAGCCCCAAAGTTTGGCAAAAAGACAAGCAGGTTCACGGAGCACTTTTTTTTTTTTTTTTTTAGATAAAGTCCCTCTTATAATTATGTCCCGCCCTCAAGAGGTGTGCCATACACCCGCTCCCCTCTCCCTCATTCTCCTGCCCCACCCCTTGTATTAGCTCATCTACTGCCTTCATAAAAATACGGAAATGCTTCACGAATTTGCAGGTCATCCTTGTGCAGGGGCCATGCTAATCTCTGTATGGTTCCGATTTTAGTATATGTGCTGCCAAAGTGAGCACAACGGAGCACTTTTTAAAAACTGGGATAGATCTAACATAGAGTATAATTCACCACCTTAAAGTGGACAATTCAGTGGCACTTAGCACATTCACAATGCTGTGCAATAGTCACCTCTGTTGAGTTACAGAATATTTTCATCCCCCCAAAAGGAAACTCCACCCCCATTAGCAGTCACTCCCACTCCACCTCCTCCTGCAAGCCCTGGCAGCCACTAATCTACCCGCTGTCACTGTGAATACGCCTGTTCTAGACATTCCTATCAATGGAATCACACACTGTGTGGCCTTTTGTGCGTGTGGCTCCCAGCATCATGTTCCTGAGCTTTATCCACACTGTAGTTATAGCAGGTGTCAGTTCTTCCTGCCTTTTTTTTTTTTTTTTAAAAGACAGTCTCATTCTGTCACCGAGGCTAGAGTACTATAACTTCAGCCCAGCTCATAGCAACCTCAAAGTCCTGGGCTCAAGCAATCCTCTTGCCTCAGCCTCCCGAATAGCTGGAACTACAGTGCATGCAACCACGCCTGGATAATTGTTCTATTTTTAGTAGAGACAGGGTCTGGCTCTTGGTCAGGCTGGTTTCCAACTCCTGAGCTCAAGCAATCCTCCCACCTCGGCCTCTCAGAGTGTTGGGATTATAGGCAAAACGACTACACTTCATGCCTTTTTTCACAAGACAACTTTTCCACCCTGTACTGAGTCATGCTTACATATAGTAAAGTGTATACAGTGCACGGAGTATGCAGCTTGCTGGGGTCCCCTGTTGGGCCTTCTGTGTAACCATCACTCAGATGAAGACTGATTCCTGGGGTGTCTGCTTCCCAGGAAGAAAGCACTGCCTCAGAGGGATTAAGATGCAGCCTTGGGAGAACTTGGGGAGGAGATGGTGCCAGGAGTGGGATGAACAGCCCAAGAGGACATGGGGGTGGCACTATGGAGAGCTATGGCACTCTAGCCCAGGTGACATAGTGAGGTGTGGGAATGGGGGGAAGACAGAAGACAAGGTGAGGCTGACGGGGTGAGGGCTGTGGGGCCCGGCAGATGAGGAAGATCTAGTCCTGAGGTCTGGTGTTCTGTTGTTCAAACCCTGTGGCCCCAGGGACTTGGGAAAGGGTGACATGGTGGGTGAGGGTGCAGTGGGGACATGCCCCAGAGTCATGCTCAGAAAGGGAAGTTTGGCAGCAGCAATGTTCCTGTTCAAGAGGCCAAGTTGTCCAGGCAAACTGGAAGAAAGCAAGGCCACAGTGGGAAGGAGGTGGCAAGGCCAGTGCCAAGGTCCTATTGTAGGTGGTGGGGGTGAGAGGAAGGCTATCGAGCACATAGCTGAGTCAGAAACTGGGAGACAACACTGAGAGGAGATGGGATTTTCCTGAAGGTTTCCTTCCACAGGAGATGGATACAGGTTTGTTTGTTTTTTTAATTAGAGACAGAGTCCTACTCTGTTGCCCTTAGTAGAGTGCCGTGGACAGAGTCCTACTCTGTTGCCCTCAGTAGAGTGCCGTAGCATCACAGCTCACAGCAACCTCCAGATCTTGGGCTTAGGTGATTCTCTTGCCTCAGCCTCCTGAGTAGCTGGGACTATAGGCGACTGCCACAATACCTGGCTTTTTTTGTTGTTGCAGTTTGACTGGGGCCGGGTTCAAACCTGCCATTCTCAGTGTATGGGGCTGGCGCCATACTCACTGAGCTATGGGCACCACCCAGATGGATACAGGTTGTTATACAGATGTCAAGTTTGTGTGCCCTCCAAACTTCTTATGTTGAAATCTCACCTCCAGGGTGACAGAATCAGGAGGAGCTGCCCTTGGGAGGTGATGAGGTCAGAGGATGGAGCCTTTGTCAAGGGGATTAGTGCCCTTGCTTTTTTGTTTGTTTTTGAGACAGGGTCTTGATCTGTTTGTTGTTCAGGTTGGAGTGCAGTGGCATCATCACAGCTCACTACAGCCTCAAACTCCTGAGCTCAAATGATCCGTTTACCTCAGACTCCTGGGTAGGTGGGACTACAGGACTGTGCCACCATCCTGGTTAATACTTCTATTTTTTGTAGAGATGGGGTCTCACTCTTGCTCCTGCCTCAGTCTCCAAAAGGCTAGGATTACCATGTCCAGCTCAGCGCCCTTATAAAATGGACCCCAAAGAGCTACTTCACTCCTATCACCATGTGAGGACACAAAAAATAAAATGTCATCTATACAAAAGAAAATGGACCCTTATAAGGCACTGAATCTGCCAGTGCCTTGATCTTGGACTTCTCACCCTTCAGAACTGTGAGAAAGACATTTCTTTTGCTTCACCCACCCAGTTATGTGTTAGTTATGTGTCACATAATAAAGTTTTGGTCAATGGGCGGTGCCTATGGCTCAGTGAGTAGGGCACCTGGCCTACTCACTGGATTCAAACCCAGCCCCAGCCAAACTGCAACAAAAAATAGCTGGGTGTTGTGGTGGGCGCCTGTAGTCCCAGCTACTCAGGAGGCTGAGGCAAGAGAATTGCCTAAGCCCAGGAGCTGGAGGTTGCTGGGAGCTGTGACACCACAGCACTCTACCGAGGGCAACAAAGTGAGATTCTGTCTCTAAAAAAACTGCAAAAACATCAACAACAACAACGGACTGCAGGTATGGTGGTGGGTCCTGTAAGATTGTAATATTGAGCTGGGTATGGTGTCTCACGTCTATAGTCCCACCACTTTGGGAGGCCAACGTAGAAGATGGCTTAAGCCTAGGAGTTAGAGACCAGTGTGAGCAACACAATAAGACTTTTATATCTTCAAAATATAAGAAAGTTAAGCAGGCGTGATGGTGCACACCTATAGTCCCAGTTACTGAGGAGGCTGAGGTGAGAGGATTGCTCGAGTCCAGGAGTTCAGGTCAGGAGTGAGCTATAATTGTACCACTGAACTCCAGCCTAGGCAACAGATGGAAACCTTGCCTCTTAAAAAAGAGAAAAAAAGGATTACAATACTATATTTTGACAATACCTTTTCTATGTTTAGATATACAAACACTTACTGTTATGTTACAAGTGCATTCAGGACAATAAGACGCTGTACATATACAGGTTTGCAGCCCAGCCTAGGGTGTAGTAGCCTCTACCATCTAGGTTTGTGTAAGTGCTGTGATTTTCACATGACCATGAAATCACCGAGCTGTGGATTTCTCAGAACACATCCCTACTGTTGAGTGACCAGTGAATTTATTTCCTTAGAGCAGCCCTATTGGGTTAAGATGTGAGGCTTTTGTTCAGTAGCCTGAAGGAAGAAGCCCCTCTGAAAAAGCATCCGATCGTGCAAGGCCCAGATGCTTCCGAAGAGAATGGCTCTGTTTAGAGGCAGGAGGCCTCGGGCAGAGCTTGAAGCCAGGATGGCGGCCATGTCTGGGCCCATGTGTGGTCACACTCCTCAAGCTGATTAGGTCATGAGACAAGTCAACAGAAGGGGCTTGAGACCTTTAGGCAAGGGGCAAGCAGGAAAATGGTAAAGAGGGAACCCCCAGAAGTGACTCAGCCCCTTACAGAGAAGGGGGGAGTCCATTCAGTGTTCGGTGGCAACTGGGCCCTTGGTGAGGTATCTCCATAGGCCCTGCTGAATTTTTTCCTTTTTTTTTTTGGAGATAGAGTCTTGCTCTGTTGCCCAGGCTAGAATGCAGTGACGTGATTATAGCTCACAGCAATCTCAAACTCCTGGGCTCAAGCCATACTCTGGATTTATTGTACTGAGTATTTGGGACTATGCACCACCATGCCTGGCTAAGTTTTAAATTTTTTGTACAAATGGAGTTTTATTGAGTTGCCTAAGCTGGTCTTGGACTCCTGGCCTCCAGTAATCCTTCTGCCTCAGTCTCCTGGAGTGCTGGGATTAACATGAGCTCTGTGCCTGGCCCTGACCTGCCAAGTTTTCAAAAAGTCTCCAAAGGGTCTGATTAAACCTGGGAACTGGCCTTTGGCTGGTAGCTGTTGGCTGGCTGCTGACCCATGCCCTGCTTGGTGACATTTGCTCTCCCGAGTGTCTACAGGACTTTTGGGGTTTGACCATTCTGTGTAATGAGCATGTCTTGTACACCGTAGAAGCTGAGCAGCATCTTTAACCTTCACCCATCAGATGCTAGTAGCACCTGGGATAAGCAAAAAAATGTTGCCAGAAATCATCAAATCACCCTGACTGGGAAGCACTGATGTATACAGATGGAAATCAGAGGGTTGCAGGGCCAGGTATTCTGGGTCTTACTGGGCCCCTCACCCCTTTAGGAGAGCTCCCAGGTGCACCACTCTCTAGACCAATGATTTTCAACCAGTGTGTCAAGAGAGGGTTTTAGATGTGCCAAGAAAATATTTAAAGATCATTAATTGACTTCTTTTTTAAAAGAAGTTCAAAGCATAGTAAGTGTGTGTTTTTTTTTTTTCATTCTTTTTTTAGATCGACATAATTTAAATTTACCATGGAAGCTTAACTATAGGTTCAAGTGTGCCACGAGATTAAAAAAGGGTAAAAAACCATGCTGTAGAAACTGAGGAATACTTTGGTAAAGAACTCTGGCGGCGCCCTTAGCTCAGTGGATAGGGTGCCAGCCACAAACACCCAGGCTGGCGGGTTTGAACCCGGCCCGGGCCAGCTAAACAATGACAACTGCAACCAAAAAACAGCCAGGCGTTGTGGTGGGCCCCTGTAATCCCAGCTACTTGGGAGGCTGAGGCAAGAGAATCGCTTAAGCCCAGGAGTTGGAGGTTGCTGTGAGCTGTGATGCTACAGTATTCTATGAAGGGTGACACAGTGAGACTGTCTCAAAAAAAAAAAAAAAAAAAAGAAACTTGGTTTAATCTCCAGTTCCCCAAAGCATAGCCATACAGTCCCCTCATTTCCGTGTGTGTTGAGGAGGCCCTGCAGGGTTGTGGTTGGAGATCGCGAAGAAAACAAACCTCAGACTGGGTCCTAGAACCCTCGGCCTTGCTCTACTACCCAACATGACACAGCATGACGCCTGTCTTTGCCTGCGCGGCCCCACAGCCAGGCTCTCGGTCTCAATCAGCCTCAACTCACAGAGGCTGTGAAGCAAATGTAGACTCCCAGGAAGGGGCATGTGAAGTCCTCCCTGCCAGTCCTAACTATGAGCATATGATGAAGGGATGCCTGTCTCTGGGTGGGGCTCCCCCATGGCAGCACTGGGGCATGTGCAGTGGGAAGCAAACAGGCCTCTCTCTGAGCCAGTCTACCAGGTCTACAGCCTGTCCCAGAAATGTGCGTTCGAATCCCAAAGAGCCACGGTACTTTTTTTTTCTTTTTGAGACAGAGTCTCACTCTGTCGCCCTGGGTAGAGTGTCATGGTGTCATCATAGCTCACAGCAACCTCAAAACCTAGGTTCAAACAATCCTTATGCCTCAGCCTTCTGAGTAGGTGGACTGTAGGTGTGCACTAGCACACTTGGCTAATTTTTCTATTTTTTTTAGAGACAGGGTCTCGCTTTTCCTCAGGGTAGTTATGAACTCTTGGCCTCAAGTGCTCCTCTGGCCTTCGCCTCCCAAAGAGCGAGGATTCAAGTGTCAGCCACAGCACCCTGCCTAGCACTCACTTTTAAACTCAGGAAATAAGTCTGTAGGAACTTCCAACATGACAGCCAGGCCTAGTGTCTTGGGGACAAACAAAAGGGAATGTCTTTGAGATGTGAGGGGCCATGGGGCTTTTGGAGGTGTCCTTCCCACCATCCTGGCTGGCCGCCTGAGGGCTGGCTTTCTGGTTCTGCGATCACCCGTGCACCAATTACCCATGCACACAGGCTGCTCCCAGGCCTGGTGTGACCTCACACGTCTGGTATGCGGTCTCAGCACACTAGACTTTTCAAAGCCCATCTAAAAATATCCGGTTGGTGCTATTATACATCCGAGGAGGAAATGCTGGCCCGGGTGCTCGCAGCGAGGGGTGCTATTGTGTTCCTGCTTGGCTGGGCTGGCCAGGGGCTTGCCCAATCTCAAAGCACAAGTGTGGCTGGTGTGCCTGGCAGATGATGTGGAATCTGAGGTGGACAGTGGAGAGGAAACGGAACCCGGTGTCAGCAATGATGCGATATAATCTGGCACAGGGATGGGGAAAGCAGAGGGCTCATGTCACCATCCCTCCAGGCCAGAAAACTGATAGTACTAGCAAAACTCGAATGCAAGAAAGGCCTCTGCTTTCTCAGAAACACGTTTTTCTCTTTTGTAATATAAAAAACATGTTTCTAATCTAAGTTGTACACTTGGGGGGAAAACCCCATAATTCACTAGATCTAGCAATCCTATGACTGGGTATATATCCAAAGGAAATGAATTCAGCACAGTGAAGAAATGCCTGCACTCTCAAGTAGACTGAAGCATTATTCACAATAGCCAAGACACGAAATCAAACTAAGTGTCCATCAGTGAGTGAATGAATAAAGAAAACATGGTGTATATAAACAATGGGATTCTATTCAGCCTTACAAATGGAGGTCCTGTCATCTGCAACAACATGGATGAACCTGGAAAATGCTATGTTAAGTGAAATAAGCCAGCCACAGAAAGACAAATACGGCATTATTTTATTTACATATAGAAGCTAAAAAAGCTGGCCCAGCACTGTGACTCATGCCTATAATCCTAGCACTCTGGGAGGATTGCTTGAGGCCGGGGGTTTGAGACCAGCCTGAGAAAGCGACTCTGTCTTTACTAAAAATAAAAAAATGTTCTGGGCATAATGGCTCCTCCCTATAATCCTAGCTACTTGGGAGGCTAAGGCAGGAGGATTGCTGGAAGACAGAAATTTGAAGTACAGTGAACTATGACCACGCCACTGCACTGCAGCCTGGCAGACAGAATGAGACCCTGTCTCAAAAAACAAAGAAAAAACTGAACTCATACAAGTAGAAAGGAGAATACTGGTTAAAATTTTAAATCCAGCTAAGACAGGAGAAATAAGCTCAAGAGATCTATTGTACAACATTGTGACTATAGTTAATAACAATGTTTTGTATTTTGAAAATTGCTGAGATTTTAAGTGTTCTCACCACACACAAAAATAAGCATGGTTATGGAGATAATGCATGTGTTAATGAGTTACATTGACACATTCTACAATATATGCATATTTCAAAACATGCTATATATGATGAATATATACTGTCAATTAAAAATGAAATAAAAATTAAAAAAAAAAAAAAATGGCACCTGTAGCCCAGTGAGTAGGGTGCTGGCCACATATACCAAGCTAGAGGGTTTGAGCTCAGCCTGGGTCTGCTAAACAACAATGACAACTGCAACCAAAAGACAGCTTGGAGTTATGGCGGGCTCCTATAGTCCCGGCTACTGGGGAGGCTGAAGCAAGAGAACTGCCTGAGCCCAAGAGTTTGAGGTTGCTGTGAGTTGTGACGCCATAGCACTCTACCCAGGGCGACATAGTGAGACTCTGTCTAAAAAACAAACAAACAAAAAACCTCACCAAAGGTTCACAGAAGGAAAAAAAACCTATGAAGTGATCACCCCATAATTCCCCTCCCCCTTCATTGTTTCTAGGTAAAACTAATGAAGCAGCAGTCCCACCCCTTCCTCTGACAGGGGCAGACCGGGTCTTGGCTGGAGGTGGGAAGGATTCTGTATGGCCAACAGGAATGCTGAGAGCCATAGGAAGAGTGACCACCTTCTAAATGTTTTTGAAGTTCTTCAAGTGGGCTATTGTAAAACATTTCTTTCTTTCTTTTTTTTTTTTTAGAGACAGAGTCTCACTTTATTGCCCTTGGTAGAGTGCTGTGACGTCACAGCTCACAGCAACCTCCAACTCCTGGGCTTAGGCAATTCTCTTGCCTCAGCCTCCCAAGTAGCTGGGACTACAGGCGCCCAGCACAATGCCCGGTTATTTTTTGTTGCAGTTTGGTTGGGGTCCGGGTTTGAACCCGCCACCCTCGGTATGTGGGGCCAGTGCCTGACTAAGCCATAGGCACCACCCTGTAAAACATTTCTTAATTGAAGAGTTAGACAAAGAATTAGCAAATGATACTTGTTAAAGCATGGTAATAAGGAAGACTATTTCTGATTTTTTTTTTTTAGAGACAAGGTCTTGCTCTGTTGCCCAGGCTGAAGTGCAGTGGTGTGATCACAGCTCACTGCAGTCTTGACCTCCTGGGCTCAAGCCATCCTCCTGCATTGGTCTCCTAAATAGCTGTAGTCACATGACACCATGCCTGGCTAATTTTTAAATCTTTTTTGTAGAGACAGGGTCTTACCCAACCTGGTCTCATATTCCTGGCCTCAAGTGATCTCCCTCCTTCGCCTCCCAGAATGCTGGCATTGTAGGTGTGAGCCATCACATCCAGCTATTTTTTGTTTTGTTTTGCTGTTGCCCAGGCTGGTCTCAAACTCCAAAGTGCTACGGTTACAGGTGTGAGCTGCTGTACCAGGCCAGGAAGACCTTATTCAGGGCCATCCTTTTTTTTTAGTTTCTTTTTTTAAAATTTCAGAATATTAGGAGTTATACATGTTTAATTTACATACATAGTTTCTGTACACATTGAATCAAAATTTTAAGTGTGCCCTTTACCCAGATAGTGTGTACTGTATCCAACAGATGTGAATTTACCCATCTCCCCTCCCCCCATGGCTTGATATTGATTTACTTCCATATGTTATTCAGTGTCATCTTGACAGGCAATAAGGTCCCACAGTGGGGGAGAAATTGAACACAACTCTGAATACAGCCTGGACAGTATTTGGGGATTTATAGCCAACAAGCAGGCTGGTGGTCTGTGGATGGAAAATTACTAAGAGGAGACACAAGGGGCGAAGGCAACTGTGGCTCGACCAACCTAACAGGATTCTAGCAGAAGGCAGGCCAGGTGATATTTACATAGAGGAGGAGAAGCCTGATGAGATCTCCGGGGTGGGAGTGGGCACTTACTAAACTTAACTTCACAGGGTCCTCACTAGGGCTGGATTTTATAAGGAAGTGCACAGACGGGCCTGGGAAAAGGTTCAAGAGGCTAACAGTTTGGTCAAGAAAAGAATCTTTGTCCAGGAAAGTGAGGGGGGGTTGAACAGTCTATGTAGGCAAAAATTCTAGAGGATGTATTTTCTTTTTAAGTAGATTTTTTTTTTTTTTTTTGCAGTTTTTGGCCGGGACTGGGCTTGAACCCGCCACCTCCGGCATATGGGGCCGGTGCCCTACCCCTTTGAGCCACAGGCGCCACCCGAGGATGTATTTTCTTTTTGTTGTTTTTTTTTGGAGACAAGGTCTCTTTCTTTGTCACCCTCGGTTAAGTGCAGTGACATCATCCTACCTCACTGCAACCTCAATCCTCCTCAGCTTTCTGAGTAGCTGAGACTACAGGTGTGCGCCACCATAGCCAGCTAATTATTCTATTTTTTTGGGAGAGATTGTACAGCTCCTGGATACAGAAAGGCTTCTGTATCCTGTGTGCAGTGCCTGTCCCAGCAGCCTGAAGTCTGCTGAGCAAACAGCTGTGGAGTGTCCACTTGGAGCTGGGGCTCTACTTCATGGAAATGCCAAAGAAACAGACGCCCAGTCTTCACAGAGTTGTAGGCTATTTCTGCCAAAGAGCCTTGGGGAGCTGCTTTGGAATTGCAGGATTCAGTGGGATCCAGTGGTGTAGCTCATGGCTCTTGGATTTCAGATTCCTTTCCTGTAAGATGAGGTTTTGGAAAAACTCCTATATTACCAGGTTGTTTGAACATTAAATGAGATTGTGGAAACAGGGGCCAGCAAAACTTGTTTTGCGAAGGGCCAGGTGATGAGTATTTTTGGCTCTGTCTGTCCTAACCACTCATCTCTGCTGTTATAGAGTGAAAGGTATCTGCATGGGTGTGGGGGCATAAGGACATCCTGCTCAAGCCTGATGGTGGGCTTGGCAAACCAGGGCCAGAAACTACGGCCAGCCACCTGGCCATGTTGGTTAGGTCTGATCTATGGCTGCTTTTGAACTGCAACACACACATTGTGACAGAGACTGGGTGGCCTGAGCTGAAAATACAGACTCTCTGGTCTTTCATTTTCTTTTGATTTTTTAGACGTCTCAGTCACCCGAGGAGTAACTGGGACTACAGGTGCTTGCCACCTGGCCCAGCTAATTTTTTTTTTTTTTTCATAGAGACAGGGTTTCACTCTGGCTCAGGCTGGTCTCAAACCTCTGAGCTCAGGGCAATCCACCTGCTCAGGCTCCCAAAGTACTAGGATTATAGTCGTGAGCCACCATGCCTGGCCATGCCCAGCTAATTTTTTGATTTTTTTTTTTTTTTAGAGATGGGGTCTTGTTATGTTGCCCAGGCTGGTCTCAAATTCCTAGCCTCACATGATCCTCCTACTTCAGTCTTCCAAAGTGCTAGGATTACAGGCGTGAGCCACTTGCCTTTGCTGGGCTTCCCTTGCCTTTTATGGGCAGAGTGTCTTGACCAGACGCTGCTGCTCTGAATACCTTCCTAAATGTTCCCCTCCTTCTAAGGAAGGAGGCCAAGAGGAGGCTCTGACCCTCAGATACAGCTTTGTCATGAGGGGTGAACAGAAGGAGGAAGAACAGGAGGAGGGGGAGATGTTATCTGGGCTGACTAGTGTTGTGGGGCACCGTAGGGACAGTAACAGGCCCAGAAGCACTGAGGCCTGGAGGGCTCCATAGGTCACATGCCCAAGAGTGGTGAGAAGAGACTCCCTGGGAGTTGGGAGCAGAGGGGGCAGAGGCTGGGAGGTAGGGCTGGAGAGGAAGAACACAGGAAGTGTCAAGTTCAGCTGAAGTGCGTTCAACAGAACTGCAGTGAAGGCGGGCAGAGAGAGTGTGGGAGGTGGGGTGGCGTTAGGGGGAGGCTAAACGCAGGGAAGATGCCAGTGGAGCACAAGGACCATGACGGGAGGTCAGAGGTCAGAGGCAGTATCCATGGGGTGAAGGCTAGGAGACAAGATCCTCCATCCCCCAAAGCACACACAGGTGGCAGCTATAGGTTCAGTCTGCTTACAGATGCAGGGCAGGAAGTGGAATTGTCACCCCAACCTCACGGCTCCCTGATTCACGAAGGAGGAAGTGAAGGCTCTCCAGGGCCTGGCCCACACTCAGCCTCTGTTCTCCTTGGGTTGCCTGAGGTGCTTGGGGCACCTGCAGGCTCCCCATAGCCAGTCACTGGGTTGATGGACAGATGGATAGATGTCAGGGGGGGTGCAGAGAGCAGTGACCTTCATGCCCCTGTTCATAAGAGACATCAACTGTTAGCCACAGATGCAGATGGAAACGCAGCAAATGCTGAAAATGCAGTGAGCACTTTTGGGGCTAGGGCAAGGCCCTATCAGAAAGACCCTTATCAAAGGAAAATGTCTCAAAGCACAACTATGGGAATCTCAAAACAAGCCAAACCTAAGTATGAAACAAGTTATTGTCTCTTGTAACCAAGTATGAAACAAGCTACAGATACCTTCTCTATTTCACTAAGGTTGGGTGTAGGTTATCATGAAACCATGCGCTACATCACAGAAAGAATAAAGAACAAACCAAGCTTTGATAGGGGAGGGTCCTACTTGGTTCTTATGGCTGTGAAAATATCTGAGGAATTTACCAAATTTCCCCAGGGCTCATCTTACCCATTTGACACCCAAATCATTCTCTCTGGGGTTTACTTTGTTCTTTTTCTCAGTTTTCTTTTTTTGATTTGGGACCCGAATCTATTCACTTTTATTCTTTCTCATTTAAGGACCTAAAATGTTTTCCACTATGCACTGTCCACTTATCACTGCTTTAAATATGTTCCCTTGTCAACTTGAATGAATTTGATTTAAAAAATGTAGTCCCTAGATTCTGGTAGTATATGGTGTTACTGATTTTTATATTTATTTATTTATTTATTTTGAGACAGAGTCTCATTATTATGTTGCCCTCGGTAGAGTGCCATGGCGTAACAGCTCACAGCTCACAGCTCAAACTCTTGGGCTTAAGTGATTCTCTTGCCTCAACCTCCCGAGTAGCTGGGACTATAGGTACCCACCACAATGCCTGGCTATTTTTTGGTTGCAGGTGTCATTGTTTACCAGGCCTGGGCTGGGCTCGAACCTGCCAGCCTCAGTGTACGTGGCTGGCTCCCTACTCACTGAGCTACGGGCATCAAACCTGTTATGGATTTTTAGAAAACCTGCAATTTTGGTTTGTGTATACCCCTTCATCTAAGAGTTATTTAACAGAAGTTTACTTAAAACACATCCATGTAGTCTGGGAGGCCAAGGTAGGTGAATTGCTTGAGCTCACGAGTTCAAGACCAGCCTGAGCAAAAGCAAGACCCTGTCTCTACTAAAAATGGAAAAACTAAGGTAAGAGGATCGATTGAGCCCAAGAGTTGGAGGTTGCTGTGAGCTATGACGCCATGGCACCCTATCCAGGGTAACAGCTTGAGACTATCTCAAAAAAAAAAAAAAAATTGACCTGTTACGAATGTTCGTTATACCGGTTCTACTTTCAGAGGTTCTCTATCACCTCATATAATAATTTCTGAGAATGTTCCACATATACTTAAGGAGGTTTATTTTAAACATAATATAGTGAGGGGTTCACAATATGACTGCAAGTTTTGCCTTAAGTACCTGCTTGGGGTATTTTAATACCCTTGCCTGTCTTCTATCCACTCAACCACGCTTGTGCTATGTGTGCACTTCTCCCAGCATCTTGCATAATTTCTGCTTTGTAAAGGCACTGGCTGTGTTGTTTGGTGCACAGATATTCACAACTGTTATATCTTCATTATAAATTAAGGAGTTTAGCATCATAACCAATCTTCTTCACCACATGTAACATTCAGAGGGTTGATTCTACCTTCTCCATGTCAGAATTGAAGCTCTGTGAGCTTCTAGCTGCCTGCTATACCTGTGCCTGTCCTTTTATTTTTAACTTCTTGAACCTCTTTGGTTTAGGTATGTCTTATGTACAAAGCATGGGCCAGGAACAGTGACTCATGTCTATCAGGAGAATTTTTTGTGATCAGGAGTTCAAGACCAGCCAGGGTAACACAGCGAGACCATGTCTCTACAAAAAATATTTAAAAATTAGCCAGGAATGGTGACACGTACTTATAGTCCCAGCTTCCCAGGAGGCTGAGGCAGGAGGATCAATCAAGCCCAGGAGTTTGAAGTTGCACTGAGCTATGATGATTGCCACTGCTCTCTAGCCAGGTCAAAAGAGAAACATCATATCTCCAAAAAAAAAAAAAAAAAAAAAAAAAAAGCTATATCCAATCCTGCCAAATTTCTAGAAAGGCCAGGGAACCTAAATTCTTCAGGGGATCTGTCTGATTACTAGAACGATAAGAATTACTACTCTAGAGCTTATTATAAGGATGAGGGAGCCCTGGAGAGAAATAAAGCGAAGCCCTTTTTCTTAAACACTTGGAATAGGGATTAGGAAAGTCAAGGACAGACCAAAAAGCTTAATTCTTAGTCATTTAATCAGACTGCTTTCCTAACACTTAGCCCCAAGGGATGGGGAACTTGAATATTCCAGTGCTTCACTGACATATCCCACTCTCTACCTTCACCCCAGTCCCAGGTAGCTCCCATCCCCATCCTGCCTACCCCCTGACTGCCCTGTCCTGCCAAGTACAGCAAAGTCAAGGGGTAAGGGAAGAAAAACCAAGCCCAGTGGTGATGCTAGAACAGTCACAGGAGAAGACATTACTGTCCAGAGCCACTGAACAGTGGCTTTGAATCTTTGAACACTGTGCTTTGAATCTTCACAAAAGCCCTGAGAAGCAAAGGCTTGTCTTGTTTACTCAGTAGTCAGGTGGAGAAACTGAGCCCAGTGTAGAGTGGCCTGGCCCAATCCATGCAAGGCAAGGAGCTGTGTTATGTTCTGAGGTGTGCCTGGCTGGAATCCAAGGCTCTAGATTCTGCCTGAAGCTGCCAGCTACTGATGCCCACATACACCAGCAGGGTGGTGGAGGCCTGAGCTGGGGCTGCAGTGGGGATCACTCCAGAGGAAGAAACAACAGGATATGGTGACAGCGTGTACAGGAGGCTCACGACTGCTGGAGACAGCACTGCTGATAGCAATGGGAAAGTGGGAAAGGCTGTGGGTGTGAGGTCAGAGCTCAGTTTGACATGACCTCACTTGCCCAAGATTTGCTTTGAAAACCTTGCAAATGTATTTGGGAATTCACTGCCTAGGGATCTACAAATTACACCATGAGGGCCAAATCTGGCCTGCTGCCCTTTTTTTTTTACATAAACATTTTTGGCCCAGCATGGCAACTCACACCTGTAATCCAAGGCAGAAGATCATTTGAGCTCAGGAATTGGACATCAGCCTGAACAAGAGCAAGACCCTGTCTCTACTAAAAATAGAAAAAATTAGCTAGGCCTTTTGGTGGGCTCTTGTAGTGCCACCTACTAGGAGGCTGATGCAGTGGGATCACTTGAATTCAGGAGTTAGGAGTTGGGAGTTGCTGTGAGCTAGGCTGATGCCATGGCACTCTAACCTGGGGCAAAAGAGTAGAGACTCTTGTCTCCAAAATAAATAGGTAAATAAATAAATACGCAAATAATAAAATAAATATCATTTTGGGGGGGCAGGGTCTCATTCTGTCATGCAGGCTAGAGTGCAGTGGCATCATCATAGTTCACTATGACCTCAAAGTACTGGGTTTGAGCAATCCTCCTGCCTCAGCCTCCTGAGTAGGTAGGACTACAATTGGTACCACCATGCCAGGCTTATTTTTTATGTTTTGTAGAGACGGGGGTCTCACTATGTTGCCCAGCCGGGTCTTGAACCCCTAGCCTCAAGTGACCCTGCCACATTGGCTTCACAAAGTGCTGGGATTACAGTCATGAGCCACCACGCACTGCCTTAAACTTTTAATTTTAGAAGACTTTCAGATTTACAGGAAAGTTGTAAGAATGTTACAGAGTTCCCACGTACCCAGTTTTCCTATTTTTAACATTATGGTGGGACATTTGGCACAAGTAATGAACCAATACTGATATATTATTATTCACTAAAGTCTACACTTTTAACCAGTTTCCTCATGTTTCTTTTCTGTTCCAAGATACCACATTATATTTAGTCATTACATCTTTTTAGTTTTCTCTAGACTATGACAGTTTCTCATACTTTGTCTTTGACAGGGCTTTAAAATTTTAACAGCTTTACTGTGATATGATTGACAAAAAAATTACATATATTGAGGACATACAACGTGATGTTTTGATATATGCATGCCTTAGGAAACAATTACTGCAAACAGGCTAATTGACACATCTATCATCTCACATAGCTAGCTTTTTTGAGGAGGCTGAGTAATATTTAAAGTCTATTATCTTAGCAAATTTCTTGTAAATGATACATTATTATCAGCTATAGTGACTGTAATGAACATTAAGTCTCCAGAACTCATTTATCCTAAAAGTGAAAGTTTGTACCCTCTGATCAACATCTTTTCATTCCCTACCCGTCCATCCCTCTCATGTCCTCATGTCTGTTATCCTTCTATTTTCTGTTTCTGAGTTTAATTTTTTTTCTTTTTTTTTTTTTGTAGAGACAGAGTCTCACTTTATTGCCCTCACTTTATTTAGAGAGCCATGGTGTCACACAGCAAGCAGCAACCTTGAACCCCTGGGCCTAGGCAATTCTCTTGCCTCAGCCTCCCAAGTAGCTGGGATTACAGGCGCCTGCCACAACGCCCAGCCATTTCTTTGTCGCAGTTTGGCTGGGTCCGGGTTTGAACGCACCACCCTCAGTATATGGGACCAGCGGCCTACCCACCGAGCCACAGATGCCGCCCTCTGAGTTTAATTTTTAAAAATTATTATTATTGACCAGGCATGGCGGCCCACACCTGTAATCCTAGCACTCTGGGAGGCTGAGATGAGCCTGAACAAGAGTGAGACCCTGTCTCTAAAAAAAACAGCTGGATGTTACTGCACACACCTGTAGTCCCAGGTACTTGGGAGGCTGAGGGAAGAAGATGGCTTGAGCCGAAGAGTTTGAGATTGCTGTGAGCTATGAGCCACAGCACTTTGAGGGCAACAAAATGAGATTGTCTCAAAAATAATAATTATTAAGACAGGGTCTCACTTTGTCACCTGGGCTAGAGTGCAGTGGCATCATCATAGCTCACTGTAACCCCAAACTCCTGGACTCTAGAGATCCTCCTGTCTCAGCCTCCCAAGTACATGGGACTACAGGTGTGTGCCATCATGCTTGGCTAATTTTTCTGTGTTTTTGCAGAGATGGGGTCTCATATATTGCCCAGGCTAGTCTCAAACTCCTGGCCTCAAGTAAACATCCTGCCTCAGCCTTCCAAAGTGCTAGGATTACAGGCATGACCCACTGCTATTATTTTCTTTATAGACTAGGTCTCACTATGTCGCCTAGGCTGGAGTGCAGTGGCTATTCACAGGTGTGACCATGGTGCACTACAGCCTTGAACTTCTGGCCTCAAGTGGTCCTCCCACCTCAGCCTCCTGAATAGCTGAGAGTATAGGTGTGCATAACCATCCCCAACTCAACATTTTTAGATTCCACATCTAAGGGAGATAATGGAGTAGTTGCCTTTCTGTGCCTAGCTTATTTCACTAAGCATAATGTTCTCTAGGTTCATCCAACTTGTTGGAAATGGCATGATCTCCTTTTTCAAGGCTGAACAATATTCAGTCATACAGTAGATCCTCTGTTAAGTTGACCACCTATAGGACTGTAACAAACTGTCACCATAAGGAGGTAGTCAACATAAGGCACAATACATACCTGTGGTACATGTCTGGTCTATGAAAATTAGGTCAACTTAAGGAGATCATCAAGAACTTGAGGTATGGCTCGGTGTCTGTAGCTCAGTGGCTAGGGCACCAACCACATACATGGGGGCTCGCAGGTTTGAACCCAACCTGGGCCTGCCAAACAATGACAACTATAACAAAAAAATAGCCAGGTGTTGTGGCGGGTGCCTGTAGTCCCAGCTACTTGGGAGGCTGAGGCAAGAGAATCGCTTAAGCCTAAGAGTTAGAGATTGTTGTGAGCTGTGATGCCACGGCTCTGTACTGAGGGCAACAAAGTGAGATTCTGCCTCAAAAAAAAAAAAAAAGAACTTGAGGTTCTACTGCATATTTTATATCCATTGATCTATGCCTATTAATCTGTATCCTGCTTTCCTCTGCAGACCTTCCTATTTTGAGAAGGACTGGTTGGGTATTTTGTAGAATATCCTTATCTGATATTTCTCTGCCATTGCCTGTTTTTGTAAATAAAATTTCATTGGCATGTGGCCAGTCACTTGTTTAAGTACTGTGTGGCTGTGTCTGTCTGCTCTCCAACAGTAAGCTGAGTGGGTACAAAAGAAACTAATGCAGTGTGTAAGTCCAAAAATATCTGGTCTTTTACAGAAAGGGTTTGTAGACCACTGGTATAAGCTATTCTTTTTTTCTTTTTGTAGAGACAGAGTTTCACTTTATCACCCATGGTAGAATGTTGTGGCATCACAGCTCACAGCAACCTCCAACTCTTGGGCTTAGGTGATTCTCTTGCCTCAGCCTCCCAAGTAGCTAGGACTACAGGTACCTGCCACAACGCCCAGCTATTTTTTTGTTGCAGTTAGGCCAGAGCCAGGTTTGAACCCACCACACTTGGTATATGGGGCCAGCGCCCTGCCCACTAAGACACAGGCACTGCCCGGTATAAGATATTCTATGACAGTTGCCTAATCCAGAATATATACTCCAGTAGCAGCTGCTACAAACCCACTCTGGCCAGTGTTATCATCACTCAACATTAAGAGTGTTATCAATGAACATAATTACTATTTTTTTTAATTTTAGAGATAGGGCTCAGCTGCCCAAGCTGGGGTGCAACACTATAAACTTGAACTCCTGGGCTCAAGAGATCCTCCTGCCTTGGTCTCCCAAAATGCTAGGATTACAGGCGTGACACTGTGCCCAGCCCATGACGAATGTTTGAAGTGGCCTTCCAGGGATATATATGATGATTTTTCAGACAAGTGGTTAAACCATTTCTGTGATGCTTGTTGCCCTGGTTTGAGAAATCCTTCTGAGAGTCCCATGGTCTGTGTTCAGGCAGGACCCTGAAAGAATCCCTGTCCCTGCTGGATCAGGGGCTTACTGGGGTTCATTGAGACAGAGACCTTCACATGTGCCTGGGGCTACCAAAGAGGCCAGTGCCATAGCCTCTGGCTCGCTGGGCTCCTGCCCACTAATACATCTCATCTGCCAAGATGACTCTGGCCTTTGCTCTGTGGCTTTATTTCCAACCCTCCCCTCTCTAGCTACTGATGGCAGCAAGATGAAAACATATGAGAAGGAATGTGAGAGGTGGATGTGGCAGGTACCTACAGACAGCATTTTAGATGCATAGAGCTCTCTTTGTGCAAAAGTCAGTCATGTAACATAAAAGTCACTTTTTCACCATTTGAAGGTACAATTCGACAGCATTTAGTACACTATGTTGTGCAATTATGGCCTCTATCTAGTTCCAGAACATTTCCATCCCTGCCAAAAGAAAACCCCGTCCCCATTAGTCACTCCCCACTCCCCCTCCCCAGCCCCTGGCAACCACTAATCTGGTTCCCGTCTCTCTTGATTTGCCTGTTCCGGACATTTCATATCAGTCATACACTATGTGGCCTTTGGTGTTTGGGTTCGCATGTTAGAGGTTCATCCACCTTGGAGCCTGGATCGGTGCTTCATTCCTTTTTTGTGGCTGGATCATTTCCGTTGAATGCGCTCCGTTTTGCAAAGAGGCAGCAGCAGTGACTGCTCAGCCTGCCTGTGGGTTACTCTGATGCTAAACAATGTATAGTGCGGCATTTCCTTGGGTCTGAGGCAGCCACGACCGGCACTGCTCTAAGCCCAGGAGGGCCACTTGATAGAGACCCTTCAATGGCCTTGACAGTTGGGGTTGACTTGCCTCCAACCACCCCCTTCTCGGGTGACTTGATCCTCCCGACTTTCCATCATGGGCCTGTTTCTTGCCATTGCTTCTCTCAGGTGCTCTTATTGGGTCCCTCCCTGTCATCTTTTCTTTTCTTTTCTTTTCTTTTGAGACAGAGTCACATGCTGTTGCCTTGGGTAAGGTGCTGTGTTGTCATCACACCTCACAGCAACCTCAAACTCTTTGGCTCAAGCAATCCTCTTGCCTCAGCCTCCTGAGTAGCTGGGACTACAGGTGCCTGCCACAATGCCTAGCAAGTTTTTCTATTTTTAGTAAAGACAGAGTCTTCCGTTTGCTCAGGCTAGAACTCCTAAATTCAGGTGATCCACCCACTTCGCCTCTCAGAATACTAGGATTATGAGCATGAGCCAATGCGCCCAGCCCACATCTCTGGTTTTATGTGACAGGTCTAGAATGGGCCTGGAAGCCAATTCAGGCATAAGCAGACCACCTGGGCCGTCCCTGTGGGTTCCCTGCCACCTCGGTGACACCATGATGCCATCGCAGTGTTTGCTCACTTCTGGATCTTCCACAGCTGAATACCTAAGGGCTGCTAGATAGACCAGCTGCTATAAGAACTACTTGGACCCTAAACACCAAATGCCTGCTCAGAACCTTAGGGTGCACAGTGGTGGGAGCCACATCATGTGCTCACTTTGCAGGAGTGACATCCTGGATCTGTCCTCCTGGATCTCCTAGTGGTGCTGTAAGCTGGCACTGAAAGGAAAAGGAGGCCTCGGGGTGAGACTTAGCTAGATGATGGCAGCAACAATACTCCAGACGGAGAGTACAAGATGTGCAAAAGCCCTGGGGCAGGAGAGATCAGGAGGCAGAACAGAGAGGTTCAATGATTTGCTACAGGTCACACAGCAAGTGGGTGACTGAGCCTGCACTCAAATCCCTGGGCTTCCTGGCCTTTGCCCTGAACTTCTGGAGGTGGTAACTTCTGGTAGGGGTGGGGCTAAGAACAGATCGGCACTTTGGCAGAACTAGGGATTCTGCAGGGACTGTGTAGGTTGAAGATGGCCTCATCAACATTCACACCTCCCATCAACAGCTCCCTCCATACAGGCTGTGGCTCCCTGCAGACTCTGTCCAGATATTTAGACCAGATTCAGACCCTAAATTAGAGCAGGTTTCTCAGTCTGCAGTACTGACGTCTGGGGAGGGGTCATTCTTTGCAGAGGGGGCTGCCCACCCGATGCCAATAGCGTCCTTCCTGCCCCAGCTAAGAAGACCAAAAGTTACCTCCAGAAATTGCCAAACATTCCCTGGTGGTAGCATCAGCCCTGGGTGCAAACCACAACCTCAGAGTCAGTTCACAAATCAGCTAACTAAAATCCTGTATTACTACGTCTGTAAAGGGTGGGGTCTGCTGGAATGGGCTCTGTCCTGGATAATCACTAGGAAACAAAACAGCAGGCGGCAGGCTCTGTGGTTGATTGATGCCTGCCTACGCCCCCGTCCTGGCAAACAGCGAGGCAGATGTCTCAGACAGACAGACGAGTACCCTGTCACCATAACCCCAGTGCAGCAAATCCCTAGATCATCAGCCAAGGGTGGTAGGCATGACAGAGGTGTCCCAGACGTATGCTTTGGCTTTTAATCAACTCTTTCTCTAAATTCCGAGGAGACCTATTTTGTTGATTCTTAAAATATACCCCATAATTTCACTCTTCTCTCAGATGCAGCATTCCCAAAAATATAACTTTCCCTTTTGTCTAAAATAGCTTTAGATCCTCCCAAAGCATCAGGGCTCTGCTCTTTTAAGCAGCTGGCCAGGAAGGGAGGCTTGGTGAGTGCATGCACAAAAGAGCCAGGGAGCACCCAGGCAGTGGTGGGGGGCGCTGCTTCTGCCTGGCCCATCATCGTCACCTCTGACCTTCCTGTGGCTCCCATGAGCCTCTTTATTAAAGGCTACTTCCAGCTGTCAGGCATCTCCATCTTCTTTGTACCCCTCCAAGGACACCTTTCCACTCTGCTGTGGCCTTGGCTTTTTAGATTGGTGGGGTCTCCCTACTGCCTGCCAACCCTCTCCACTCCCTCCTCCCCATCCAGGTCACTTTCACAGCTGCTCCTGTGGATTATGATGTCCTTGTGGTGGGCTGGGCACACCCAGGCTTGCTGGTTTATCTTAGGAGCCAAGGAAAAGGCACGGGGGCTGGGAATGCTGCCCTTACACGCTGACCACTGCCTTGTCCCTGACTGTCACCCACCCATTCCAGGAAGCTTGTCCTGATACTTGTCTCTCTGACTTAATCATCCCCCTGGAGCTGTGAGCTTCAGGGCATCCTCAGAGCTCCTGGTCACACATCATACACTCCAGATGCAGCTTCCTCCTGGGGGGTTCATGGCCCAGGGCATGCACTTTCAACCCGGCCCATCAGTTTCAGGGCCTTCATGCTGACACGGTTTGGGGAGAATGGCTGGCACTGAGCACCAGGGAAGGACGCTGGCAGGAGACTCCAGGAGGTTACAGAGGTCTTGCTTGGTGCCTCTGAGCCCACCTGTTCCACTATCCTCTTCCCAATGGGTACATAGCAAACTGTGTGTCCTGCAGGCACAAGCAACCTCAGGACCCAGGAGGCTGCTGGAAACCCTTTGAGGGCTGGAGCTGGGTGAAATTCAGCCACATGAGGGTACAGAGTGAAGACCCCACCTAGCCCCCAACCAGAGCCTAAATGCACTGGCTGTAAAACCACTCCCAGCTGCCTGGGAGGCAGATAGCGAGGGAGGAGGATCACTTGAGGCCAGGAGTTCGAGACGAGCCTGGGCAGCATGATGAGACCCCCATATCTACCAAAAAATACAAAAATTAGTCAGGTATGTGTTGTGTGCCTATAGTACCAGCTACTTGGGAGGCTGAGACAGGATCGCTTGAGCCCAAAAGTTAGAGTTTGCAGTGTGCTAGGATTTCACCCCTGTACTTCGGCCTAGGTGATGACAGAGCGAGACACTAAAACCACAAAAATAGTCACCCCAAGGAAGATGGGAATGGAATCGATGACAATGTTTAATGCACATGAAGTAGTACTTATTACATCAGAAAATTGCTAAAGCTCTCTTTGTTTTTGATACACGGTCTTGCTCTGTCTCCCAGGCTGGAGTATAGTGGCATCATCATAGCTTACTATAACCTCAAACTCCTGGCCTCACATGGTCTTCCTGCATCAGTCTCCCCAGTGCTGGGATTACAGGTGTGCACCTCCATGCCTGGCCCCGACCAAAGCACTTTGTTTATATTCTTCACAAGAAAACCCAAGAGGGGTATCACTTCAAAGCTCTGGGGGTTCTAATCAGAGACTGCAGGTTTTGGCAATGTCACCCAACTTGTTCTAAGACATTGTTCAAAGTCTTTCTGAAGACCAGACTTGTAAAACCCAATCATGGCATGCAGGTGGGCATCACTGTCAGTGACACGAGGACATGTCTGGCCGTGGGTGAGCAGTGACTATTCACCCAGGCCCTGTCTGGGTGAGGTGCAAGAAGTGGCACCAGCCACCTCCTCTAGGGACATACCAGGGTGTGTCTATACCCCAAGCAGGTTGCCAGAAAGAACTCTGCTCTTTTCCTACCCAGGGTTCTGCTAGGTCAACTTCATGATCGTCACCAGGGGCCTTAAATTTATGTGTGCCACGACCCCCTAAAAACATTATCACTGATGGGGAGATACTGGCCTGGCCCAGGGAGGGAGGTGGACAGTGCCCAGAAAAACCCAATTGAATACTCAGCCATGAAAAGGAATGAAATGCTGATACAAGAATGGAGAAGCAAAATATAGTCCTTCCATCCAATGGGATGTTCACTCAGTCATATAAAGGAGCAAAGCAGCAACACCTGCTACAACGGGGACAAACCTCAAAAACACGATGCTGAGTCAAAGAGACCAGACACCAACGGCGGTACGGTATATGATTCCACTGATATGAAACATCCAGAACAGGCAAATCCACAGAGACAGAAAGCAGATTAGGGGCTACTGGGGCTGGGAGAACAGGAGTGACTGCTAATGGGTTTCCTTTTGGGAAAAATGAAATGTTGTGGAACTAGACAGGAGTTATGGCTGCATAATACTGTGAGTATAATAAATCCCACTGAATCATGCACTTTAGGTAAATTGTATTTCAATAAAGCACTTTTTTTTTTTTTTTTAAAGAGACAGAGTCTCACTTTGTCACCCTCAGTAGAGTGCCATGGCGTCACAGCTCATAGTAACCTCCAGCTCTTGAGCTTAGGTGATTCTCTTACCGCAGCCTCCCAAGTAGCTGGGACTACAAGCGCCTGCCACAACGTCCAGCTATTTTTTTGTTGCAGTTTGGCCGGGGCCGGGTTTGAACCCACAACCCTCGTTAAATGGGGCTGGCGCCCTACTCACTGAGCCACAGGTGCTGCCCTCAATAAAGCTCTTTATTTTATTTTATTGTTGGGGATTCATTGAGGGTACAATGAGCCATGTTACACTGATTGCAATTGTTAGGTAAAGTCCCTCTTGCAATCATGTCTTGCCTCAATAAAGCTCTTAAATGAAAACCCCAACGACAGAGGCTGAGACATGGGAGTTGGCCCACACTTGGTTCCAGAACCACCTTCTTTTTTTTGAGACAGAGTTTCATTATGTCACCCTCGGTAGAATGCTGTGGCGTCACAGCTCACAGCAACCGCAAACTCTTGGGCTTAAGCCAGTGGTTCTCAAAGGGCCCGGGCATTTGGAAGGTTGAGAACCACTGGCTTAAGTGATTCTCTTGCCTCAGCCTCCCAAGTAGCTGGTACTACAGGCACCCGCCACAACACCTGGCTAGTTTTTGGGGTTTTTTGGCAGTTGTCATTGCTGTTTTAGCTGGCCCAGGCTGGGTTTGAACCCACCAGCCTGGGTGTACATGGCCAGCGCCCTAACTGTGCTATGGGCACCAAGCCCAGTTCCAGAACCTTCTTTTTCTGCAAACCTGGCTGAATGGCTCTGCCTGTGTGCCTCAGTTTCCTTGCATGTCAGGTAGGGGTGGTCAATCTGCCTGAGTCAGGATGCAGTGGGGACACATGAGAGATGATGGCCCAGATACCAGGAAGAGGCTGGCCCATCTGTGCCTTGCTGGACAGACTGGGGCAGGCAGGAGAATATGGCCTTGGCAGATGTCTTTGAGGGCAGAGGTCAAGGTGGATGAATGCACCATGGTCTAGGTGATCTGCCCAGTTGGGCCTGGCCTGGTGCTTATTGTGGTTGGTGTGGGAAGGGCTAGGGTGTGTCTGGGGTCATGTGATCCTAGGTTTGTGGGACCCCCTACAGAGGAGTTCATCCAGGGGCAGGTCCAGGGCAGTGGTGAGTTCAGGGACCCTTCCTTGGTCCCTCGTTGAACTGTCTCTGGTACTAGGTACTACTTCAGGTGAGCTTGGCTCCCCCAGGGGGTGTCTTTATGCACACTGCACCTCGTCACCGTATCCTGGAGTGTGCCAGGCCACTGGGGCCCTATGGGAAAAAGCCTCAGTAAGCATCCTCATTTCATTTCTGCTTTCAGAATTAAAGCCCCAGGCACACTGATAGATGCTGTAGCACTTAGCTAGGTGTAGTTCAGGGGCCCAGCTTTTGGCCCCCAATCTCAACCTGCTCATAGGAGGACAATGTAGTGGGTCCCTGGAAGTCTTTGAGGCTGTGAGAGACAGGAGAGGAGCATGTTCTAGGTGTGCTTTGAAGCAACCTCGATGGCCGATGCCCCAGGTTGCTCTGTTTAGAGCCCCCATGGTGGGCAGTGGACCCCAAGCCACCTCCCATCCTGGTGAATCTACTTGCTGTACCTTTGGTGGTTCTGTTCTGAGACAACAAATACTCCTGCAAATACTCCCAGGGCCACATCCTGGGCCCACTGCCTGGGGGAGGTGATGGCAATAATTAACTGCAGGGTGGGCAGATCAACTGATTGGAACCTGCTTTCCAAAGTGCTCCCTTCCTGTTTTCTGACCAGAAAACAACAGTTGCACAGAGAGGCTGTAACCCGTGCCTGCGGGTGGGGGGTGGAGGGATGCCTGGTGACACCCAAACCTCAGAACAACTCAACTTCTCCTTTTAGGGAGCTAAGAAAAAGTCCCAATCAACACAGCAAGTTGCACTGATGGCTGGTCTTCTGTGGCCCCAGGCTGGATGAGAGAGATCTTTCACCAAAATGCAGAGAAGCTGGGTTCAGGCCAGGTTCAAAACCCAGTCTGGCGGTGGCTACCTGTGATGTGGCCTGGGGAATCCACTTGCAGTAGGTTCACTTGTGGCCCTCCCCAAGAGATACACAAGTCCCAACCCTTGGAACCTGTGAATTCGACCTCATTTCTTTCTTTTTTTTTTTTTTTTTTGAGACAGAGTCTCACTATGTTGCCCTTGGTGGAGTGCCTTGGCGGCACAGCTCACAGCAACCTCAAACTTTTGGGCTTAAGTGATTCTCTTGCCTCAGCCTCCCAAGTAGCTGGAACTACAGGCATCTGCCACAATGCCCGGCTACTTTTATTTGTTCTAGTTGTCATTGTTGTTTAGCTGGTCTGGGCTGGGTTTGAACCCGCCACCCTCGGTGAATGTGGCTGGCGCCGTAATCACTGTGCTACAGGCGCTGAGCCTCGACCTTAATTCTAAACAGCATCTTTGCAGGTGGAATTAAGGCAAGAATCTCAAGATGAGATCATTCTGGATATAGGGTGAACTCCAATTCCAATGACAAGCGTCCTCATAAGAGAAATTAGAGACACAGAGACACACACAAGAGAGGAGGCCAGATGACGATGAAGGCAAGGACTGGGGTGACATGGCCACTAAGGCAAAAAACAGCAACGACCACTGAAGCTATTATAAGCCAAGAGAGGCCTGGGACAGTTCTCCCTTAAAGCCTCTAGAAGGAATCAGTCCTGATGACACCTGGATTTCAGACTTCCAGCTCCTAGAACTGTGAGAAAATAAATTCCTGCTTGTTTTAAGCCACCTTAGGAAACTCGCACATCCACGTGTCAGTTTCCTTATCTTTAAAATGGGCAGATCTGCTATGATGACTCAAAGAAATGATGGGTGAAAACCACGAAGCCATCCAGGCATGGTAGCTCATGCCTGTAATTTTAGCACTCTGGGATGACAAGGGACAAGGCGGGTGTACTGCCTGAGCTCTGAGGTTTGAGACCAGGGCATTGTGGCGTGTGCCTGTAGTCCCAGCTACTTTGGAGGCTGAGACAAGAGTTTGAGGTTGCTGTGAGCTATGATGCCGTAGCACTTTTTACCAAGGGTGATAAACAGAGATACTGTCTCAAAAAACAAAACAAACAAAAAAACACAAAGCCCAAAGCCCATCATCCAGTGGGTCTGAAAGTGAGATAACTATTTTTGTTATTAGAAAACAGCCCTTGGTTGGCAGAGTGGCTGGAACTTAACAGATAATTTCTAAACGCTCAGGTGATTCTGCCCTCAGGGGACACAGGTAATGGCTGGGGACATTTTTGGTTGTCACACTTATATCTGTGTGTATGGGGTGCTACTGGCATCTGGTGGGTGGAGGCCAGGAATACTGCTCAACACCCTCTGATCACGGGCCAGCCCCCACCCTAGAGAATGACCCAGCCACGAACATCAGCAGCACTGAGGCTGGGAAACCCAGCTCTAAGCTGAGACAACTTTATCCCTTTGCAAACAGTCACCCCGGGAAGCATATTTATTGCTATGACATAGATTTGGCTTAAGGCCTGTTTGGAATGTGGCGCGGGCACCACCCTAGAGTGGCTTGGAACCACTGCCTCCTGCTTCTAAGGCCCCAAGAAGGCAGCCTGGTGAAATCAGGCATCTGACTCACAGAGGGTGACTAACTGTTGTGGACAACATCGAGGAGAGTGTGCGGACATGGAGGCTGGAGTGAGCTTTGCCAGGAATGAGGGGAGAAATTACAGGCCCTCAGAAATGTCTGCTGAGTTGGGGTGACCTTCAGTGGCTAAGACGCCAAATGGCATCAACTGGTACTCCATGAGAGCAGCTTCGGGGTGACCTGTGTCCCCTGCCCTGCCAAAAGGCTATGTCCACATCCTCAACCCTGCAACCTATGAATGTCACCTTGTTTGGAAACAGAGTCTTTGCAGATGTAATTAGTTAGGAGAAGTTCATAACTGAAGGAGGACGGACCCTAAAAAAATGAGTGGATGGCTTGGCACCTGTAGCTCAAGCAGCTAAGGCGCCAGTCACATATACCAGAGCTGGTGGGTTCGAATCCAGCCTGGGCCTGCCAAAACAACGAGAACTATAAACAAAAATAGCTGGGCATTGTGGTGGGCACTTGTAATCCCAGCTACTTGGAAGGCTGAGGCAAGAGAATCGCTTAAGCCCAGGAGTTGGAGGTTGCTGTGAACTGTGATGCCACAGTATTCTATCCAGGGCAACAGCTTGAGGCTTTGTCTCAAAAAAAAAAAAAAAAAAAAAAAAGAGTGGAGCCCTTATTACAAGAAAACCAGGTAAAGACACAGGAAAAATACCTGTGACAACAGATATGGGAATGGTGCAGCCACAGGCCAAGGAATGCCTGGAGCCACCCGAGTAGCTGGAGGAGGCCAGGCAGGACCTTCTTCAAGAGGCTTTGAAGGGAGTGTGGCCTAGCAGACACCTTGATTTTGAACTTCTGGCTTCTAGAACTTCGTGAGAATCAATTATTGTTGTTTGAAGCCTCTGAGCCTGCGAAACGTTGTTGTAAGAGCCATAGGAAATTCATCTCTGGCCTGGAGGTCCAAGTGGATTAGGGCTATGGAGATGGCACAGAGTTCAGGAGAATGTGGAGCCTGAACTGAGCATGCTACCTTCTGGTTGTGTCATGTTGCGATCTCGGAGTCAGGTGTTTCACTTCTTTGAGGCTTGAGGTGTTCACCTAACTGTCTGGTTCCAGGAAGACTCATTTAGCAAAGTGTTTTTGAGCCAGTAAATGTGGGGTAGAGGGGTCCATTCTCTCATTTGCATACTGTATTTCTAATGTCACTGCTTTAATCTGGACATGGAAGCTTTGGCCTACAGCTCCATTGTGACCCCTGGTCATATGCCAGGCAGACAGTAATGCCACTTTGGCTGAGTCGTGGAACTGGGATGATCTGAGTGGCCTCGGATCCAATGAGCCAGGTTGAGTCCAGCCTCGACTCAGAACCCCTATGGCTCTTCTGAATTGATTTTGGCCACCACAGAGCCTTGTACCTTTATCAGCACCTGACATGCAACAAATGCGCACACAGTATTTGTGGAATGAGTGGATGGTCTGGACAGTTCAGGTAACGACAAATGCACAGTGAACCATATTAAACAGGAAAATGCAGATTCTGTGGCCAAACTGCTCAGTAGTTTCTAAAAAGTTTATCAAAAAAAAAAAAAAAAAAAAAAAAAAAAAAAGACAATGAATCTTTCTATTACTTTTACAGGAGAAAACAAAAATAGGCTACATCTGTTGGTCCCAGGCTGTATTATGACCCCAATTAATGTCTTGCTGATGACCTCAGAAAGTAAGAGGAACTGAAATGTATTCTCAGGCCTGCCTAGATATGATTTCAGAAAATCTGGGGGGATCAGCAAAAGGCCAGAGATCAACGCTCCATGGAAGGTAGGTGGACCCCCCCCAAACCCAACTCCCTCCCACCACTGAGGGGGAGATGTTTCAGGAACGTACAGATAGAGAAACTATGATACATCTATTTAATGGGCTATTATTCAGCAACAAGAAATGAGCTCTCAGCTATGAACAGACAGGAAAGAACCTTAAATGGACACTGCAAACTGGAAGAAGCCAATCTGAAAAGCCTACCTCCTGGCTGTGTGTGGTTGTCATGCCTATAATCCCGAGGCTTGGGAGGCCAAGGATAAAGGACTGCTCGAGGCCAAGCGTTTTTGCCAGCCTGAGCAAAATAGCAAGATGGGGTCTTTACAAAAAAATGAAAAAAAATTAGCCTGGTATGGTGAAGTGTGCCTACAGTCCTAGATACTCAGGAGGCTGTGGCAGGAGGATTACTTGAGCCCAGAAGTTCAAGGTTCAGGGAACTATGATGGAACCACTGCATCCCAGCCTGTGTGACAGAGCCAGACCTCGTCTCTTAAAAAAAGGCTACATACTATATGACTT
Source organism: Loris lydekkerianus (assembly GCA_963574355.1). NCBI lineage: Eukaryota > Metazoa > Chordata > Mammalia > Primates > Lorisidae > Loris > Loris lydekkerianus. The sequence goes on from CAUYPK010147690.1 coordinate 66,523, forward strand.
CAATTACAGTACAATTTCTGTTAAGTTGACTGCCCAAGGGACAGTAAGTTGACCACCCAAGGGACTATAACAAACTGATCAACATACAGAGGTAGTCACCATAAGAAACTAGGCCTACTGTACATGTGGTGCCTATCTGGTCTATGAAAATTAGGTCAACTCCAGGAGGTAGTCAATTATGGAGGTCCTACTATATGGGAAGGACATTCTGAAAAAGGCAAACAATGGAGACAGTGAAAAGATCATTGATTGCCTAAGGTTAGCAGGGAGGGAGGGATATATGAATGGAACACAAGAGGATTTTTAGGGCAGTGACACTACTCTATGTGATACTATAATGGGGGAGACATGTCATTATAAGTCTCTCCAAACTCACAGAATGTACAACACTAAGAGTGAACCCTAAAGTAAATTCTGGAATTAGTGAAGAACAACATATCAAAAAGGACACTAATTGTAACAAACATACCGCTCTAGTGCAAGATATACGCATAGTACAGCAGAGGAAGCTGTGAGGTGGGAGGGACATATGGGAACTATCTGCTCACAAAGCTAAAACTGCTCTAAAATATAAAGACCATTAAAAAAAACCAACCGACCCCAAACTCAGAGGTTACAGACATCTGAGACCATAAGCTACCTGGCCCTCAGCAGGTGATAATGGCTGTGCTATGTCTGGAGACACAGGTGGGCATCTTGTCCAAAAACTCCCAGAGTAAGCAGGGACGTTGTGTGGTCACTTCTGCCTGCAGCCAAAGGCTCACCCATAGGGATAGTGGTGAGTGGGTAGAAGATGTGGGAGATTAGGGAGTCCCTCTTTTGTTGCTGTACAGTGCCACCAAGTAGCACCCTGCTCTGTGGCAACACCTGCAGTCCTCCTCCACCCCCCTGTGCCTGCCATATGCCTTGCTGCGAAGCAGTTCTTGAACCATTTTGTTTCAGGATACCAGCCTTTTCTTTCCAGGACCCTCTAGGCGCCAAACGTGTATTAATCGTGCTTTTTCATTTTCTGTATCCTTATGCTCTGCTTTCTGGGGCCTGGCTTGCCTCGGAGGGATGGCCCCCTCCTGTAATTAGCCAATTTCTAAAGATAGTCCAGAACTCACCTTCCATATGCAAACCAACCAATCCAAAGCTCATATTCTGGCCACCTCTTCAGATGGGCTCTCACACTCGAGGGCACTATCCCTCTGCTCTCGTCACTGTGAGTTCAGACACTTGACAACTACAGGCAGCCTATAAGCACCAGAGGCCACTGAAATGCTTCAACCAAGCCAATCCTCTACCTGCTTCCCCTGCCTTGCCAATTCCTTTGCATGAAAGCCACAATAAAGGCTACTGCCCAGGTTTCCTGCCCAGCCTCCTGACCAATCTTGGTGCTTCCCCCTATGGCCAAGAGTGATATTACTCTTGGGAACTGTTGAGTAATAAACTCTTTCCAAGGGTGGTCATCTCCTGACCTGTTATCTGATTGCAACAATTATAAAACCTATATTTTAAAAACAAAGGCCTCCTCCCACCAAAGAAGTGGCTCCCCAACTCACCTCCAGCACGGGGCCAGCACCCAGGATGGTCCTCTCCACGCCGCTAGCATAGCCTTTCTGGCTAAGGGCAGTGAGGCAATGGATGAGAAAGTTGGTGCTCTGGGTCTTGCCAGAACCACTCTCACCCGAGATCACAATGCACTGGTTCACGCGCTTCCGCAGCATGGCATAGTAGGCCACATCAGCCAGTGCGAAGACGTGTGGCTCCAACTTGCCCAGCTGTTGGTTCTCATACATCTTCACGTACTTGGGATTATAAATGGGGAGGAACTTGAAGGGGTTGATGGCAACCAGGATGCTTCCTGCATACGTATAGATCTTCTGCTGCAGGAAGCGGTGCTTCAGGTTCTTCAGGAGGTTGTCCTCGGTCAGCTCAGGGAGGTTGCACAGGTCGTCAAAGTCTGCCTGCTGCCGTGGCAAGAGGCCGCGCTCCATCAGCCGCCGGGTGGCTGTGGCCTGGGCCACCAGTTGCATGTGCACATACTTGATGGTGCCATCTGCATCGCGCTCCTGAAGTAGGAAGTAATAGCCGTCTTCCTGTGGATGCTCGTCCTGTGCCCGCCGGGGCCATAGCAGCACTCGGTGCACTGGTGAGTCGTTGGCATCCAGCACCCACTCCTCGCCGCCCGACTCTTTGACTTCCACCAGCACATAGCACTTGGTGCCATCTAGCCGCAGGCTGGCGATGGCATCCTTGATGACATCTGAGGTGGTGCTGTCTTTGGTCGCGGTCACACGGCACGAGGACTGGCTCTCGGTGGTGGATAGCTGTGGGTAGATATGCAGGTGGTAGGCCTGCTCCCAGCAGCCAGAGCTGCCCGCCTCTTTCACACTCATCCTGCTGGCAGCCTGGCTTCAGCATGCCTCCTGGGCTTGGGTGTGTGTTTTCTGGAGCTGGAAGGGAGGTCAGAATCAGGCACAGTAGCAAGGAGGGAGGGTGTTGGGTGAGGCTAGAGTCCCCTGAGCCTGACTGGGCTTTCCTGTAAGACAGAGATGACCAGTTGAAGCATCTCTCTCTTTTTGGTTTTTATATTTTTTAAGAGACAGAGTCTTTTTCTGTCACCCAGGTTGGAGTTCAGTGGTGTGATCATAGCTGACTGCAGCCTTTGCCTCCTAAGCTCAAGTGATTCTCCTGTCTCTACCTCCTGAGTAGCTGGAACTATATGTGTGTACCACTATGTCAAGCTAAGTTTTTTTTTGTACTTATAGAGACAGGGTCTTGCTATGTTGCCTAGACTGATCTCAAACTCCTGGCCTCAAGTGATCCTCCTACTTTCGCCTCCCAAAAAGATTACAGGAGTGGGCTGTTGTGCCTGGCCTTTCTGTCTGTCCTTAAATGTGATGTCTGACCCAAACATTGTGGCTCTAGTGGGTGGCATTGCCAGACACCCCCCAAGACCAGCCTCCCTGGCGGCGCCCATAGCTTATTGAGTAGGGTGCCGGCCACATATACTCAGGCTGGTAGGTTCGAACCAGACCTGGGCCAGCTAAACAACAGTGACAACTGCAACAATAAAAAGATAGCCAGGGTGTTGTGGCAGGCGCCTATAGTCCCAGCTACTTGGGAGGCTGAGGCAAGAGAATCACTTAAGCCCAAGAGTTGAAGGTTGCTGTGAGCTATGGCACCACGGCACTCTACCAGGATGACAGCTTGAGACTCTGTTTCTAAAAAAAAAAAAAGACCAGCCTCTCCACTGACTTTGCTCTATCTCAGCCCCACCAAGAGGCAACCTCTCCGCCCTGAAGTCCAACAGCCACAGCCATCTCTCTCTGCTGAGCCTTCCCCAGCCCACATCCTTCCTGGCCTATAGTCTCTGACAAAACATTGCCTGGCAGCTCCCCAAACAAATGAAAGCTTAGTCCCACAGGCCTTGGCAACACACCAGGGGCGGTGAAAGGTGTATAAGGATGCACAAGACTGAACCTGTCTCAAAAATCTGGATCCCCCAAACTCCGTGATCCCTAAAACTCAACTGAGGAGGATGAACTCAGAGAGAACCACCAAGAAGGCCCTGGAGAGAACAGCTCAGAGCACATTTGCTTCTGGAAGCCACAACTCCAGTCTGCTGGGGAGAAGAGCAGCAGTCAGACCCCAAGTGGGGGCATCCTACGGGGCAATTGGCCAGTCCTCCCAAGACTTCCAAGGTCATGAGTAGCAAGACCCAGGAGCTGTCCCAGGCCAAAAGAGACTCAGTGCGATGGGACACCCAGGAAGGGGTCTTTGACCAGAGAGGGGACGTGAATGGAAGAACTTATTACATGGAAATAATGTACATTGTTAGCAATAATATTCAATAATTTATACCAATTAATATTAAGGTTGGTTAATAGCAATGTACCTATGTCAAATTTCTTTTTTTAAATTTTAAAATTATTTGACTTTTTTAGAGACAGGGTCTTCTTCTGTTGTCCAGGCTGGTGAATTCCTGGGCTTAAGCGATCTTCCTGCCTCAGCCTCTCAAGTAACTGGGACTAGAGGACACCACTAATTTTATTTTTTATAGTGATGATGTCTTGCTATGTTGCCTGGGCTGGTCTCTAGTTCCTGGCCTCAAGTGGTCCTCCTGCCTTGGCCCCCCAACGTGCTGGCATTACAAGTATGCACCACCACACCTGGCTGAAGCTGATGTCAACTTCTTCTTCTTTTTTTTTTTTTTTTGCAGTTTTTGGCTGGGGCTGGGTTTGAACCCACCACCTCCAGCATATGGGGCTGGCGCCCTAACCCTTTGAGCTACAGGCGCCGCCCAGACATCAACTTCTTTGTTGTGACAAATGTGCCCTGACAATGTAAGATATTCATATTTGGGGAAGCTAAATGAGGGGTATAGAGGCCCTCTGTACTATCCTTATAATTTTTCTGTAAATCTCAAATTATTCCAACAGAAAAGTTTATTTTTTCAAAAAATGCATTTGCTTCTGAAGATTGTAGGGAAAAGAAAATGCACCTGAAGCTGGTGACAGCCTGGCTGGTGTCTTAGAGCAAGAGGCATAAATGCAACATGGGGAGGATGGTGGAGAGCATAAAGGTAAGTGAGACCATGGTTCAAAGCCCAGCAGAGAGCCTGCTGGGCAAACAAACGCAAGAGCATGTCAAGTTAAATGGCATAAGCCAGGAGCCATTATCCTTGAAGGCCAAGACAGGGGCAGCAACATCTGAGAGGGATTCTGAAGGATGAAGAGGAGTCCGTTCACCAGGCAGGCAAAAAGAGGGAGGATGGTATGATAAGTCCACGGCCTGTTTTTATAAATAAGGTTTTATTGAAAAGCAATCTTACCCATTCATTTACATCTAGTCTGTGGTTGCTTTTGCTACAACAGCAGTCTGGAAATCTTATCAAAGACTGCATAATATTACAGCCTGGAAAGCCTAATATAAGACCACCTAGCCCTTTATAGAAAAGGTTTGATGACCTCAGCCCTAAAACAAAAGCATGACTTGGCACCGTGACTATGAGAGGCCAGGGGCACCAAAAGCTGAGATGATTCAGGTGTAGGGAAGAGGAGTCCTGAAGAAGTGTTAGGAAGGCAGAGGAAAGGTGAGGATGAAAAAATACTGTAACTCAGGAGCCTGCTATAATAGTTCACATGGGGTGGACAATGGCAATATACAAGAAGGTTGGGGGTGGTGAAATATTTAATCTTTAAACCTTTTCTCTAGGCCAGGCATGGTGGTGCACACCTGTAATCCTTGTGACTCAGGAGGCTGAGATAGAAGGATTGCTTGAGTCCAGGAGTTCAAGGCTACAGTGAGCTATAATCATGCTACTATATTCTAGACTGGGCAACAGAGTGAGACCGTCTCCCCCTCCACCACTAACAAAAAATCCCTAACACTTTTCCCTAAATTACTAAGTTGACAAGATAAATGCTATATACAGTCTATGGGGCTGACACCCTAGTCACTGAGCCAAAGGCGCAGAGCTGGGACACACATCCTTCCATGCATCTGATCATTTCCTTGGGATTAACTCTTTCATGTAGACACAAATATTGCTAAATTTCCTGACATTACTCTTCAGAAAAACTGTATGAAATAAGGCAGCTCGTGCACTTTGAAAAACATTTTGGCAGTTTCTTTAACATTAAAGCAATTCCACACTCAAGAGTTACTCCAGAGAAATGAAGCAGAAACTTCAGACATCCATGGCAGTATAACTTCGAAGAGTTCTAAACTGGAAACAATCTGAATGTCCATCAACTGGTGATCAGATAAACGAACTGACCACACAGTGGAACACGACTCAGCAGGAAGAAGGAACCAACCTCTAATACTCACCAACAACACAGAACAAACTCAGATTTGTTGTGCCAAGTGAAAAAAGTGTGACAAAAGGAGTATATACAGACCCAGCAATTTCATGCCTAGGTACAGACCCCAAAGAACTGAAAACAGTGACTCAAATCCTGTATATCAATGTTTACAGCAGGACTATTCACAATTGCCAGAAGGTAGAAACAACCCAAATATCCATCAGCAGATGGATAAAGAGAATGTGGCCCAGCCACACCACGGAGTATTACACAGCCACAAAAGGAACAAAGCACTGATCCATGCTGCAGTGTGAATGAAACTCAAAGAGACTGTATGGAGTGAGACAGTCACAAAGATCACATACTGCATATTTTGATTTATATGAAATGTCCAGAAGATGAAATCTGTAGAGAAAGCAAATTAGTGGTTGCCAGAGGCTGGGGGAGGGGGAAAAGGGTGTGACTGCTAGTGGGGACGGGGTTTCCTTTTGGGTAATGAAAATGTTCTGAAATCAGACAGAGCTGGTGGTTGCAGGACATTACGAGTACACAAAATGCCTCTGACTTGTATACTTTAAAAGGTTAATCTTATGTTATATGATTTCCCTCAATACAATTTTAAAGATTAAGAGTCCACGCCATGATTCCATATATATAAAATTCTAGAAAATGCAAACTAACCTATAGAGACAGAAAGGCTGCTGAGGGTAGAAGGTAGGGAGAGATGACAAGGGGGGCCGGGAGATGCTTTGTGGGTGATGAATGGCTTCACCACCTTAGTCTTGGTGGTGGGCTAGCTGTTTACACAAGTTACGACTGAGCAAACTGTATACTTTTAAGTACACTTTATTATGCAACAATTACACCTCAATAAAACTGTCTAAAAATTATGTGGCTTATAAAAAAACCCACTTTCCTGGGAGTTTTTCTTTTTAAAACTTCATGTTCTAGTTTCAAAACATTTATGCCTTGAGCCCAGGCACTGAGTTCCTAGGATGGCAGAGCAAGGAAATTGTTGGGAACCCTCAAGTGCCTCAGGGGTTCAAAGATGCTACTCGGTGCTGCTTACCTGGCTGTTCCAGGACACGATGAGAGTTAATTGTGAAAGCTTCCTGTGCAGTGTCACAGGGCCACAGGAGGATATTTATGTGCTTCCAAACCAGGTGAGAAACTCAAGGCCCAAATCAGATATACATCTTGATGACAGCTGCACAAAGGCATAGGTGTGCGCACTGGCACACGTGCTTACACCTTACATGCACACATATCCACGAATACACATGCTCACATGCACAAACCCTCATAGGAACACAACCATACTCGTATATATATAGGTGTGGACACACAAGCTTGTACACCCCCCCCCACACACACACACAAGGCCACAGGCATGAATGAATACATGCTCATGTGCACACATGCTTGTACACACACACGTGCAGAGCTGGGTTCAGGCACAGGTGGCCCTTCCTGTGACTAGTACTTGTGTGACAGGGGCTCAGTCCAGCTCCTAGGCAGGGGGATTTGGACTGCCCTACACCCAAGTTGCCTGCTTCCCAACAGAGACCAGCTCTTAGTGAGAAGCCAGGAGCACCCGTGAAAGCCTGACAGTTCTTTCTTCTGCTCCCTGCAGCCTCAGCCACCCGGCCTGAGGGCCAATGCACACTCATTAGGCCACATGGGGTGAGGATCCCATGACTAGCTGCACCTGGATTTGGGGCCCCAGCATCTTCCAGCAACAAAAGCCTGTCAGGGCACCTGCAGCTTGGGTCCCTTGGTGGATGTGGGGTACAGAAGGGCAAATGCTAGGAAATCCCACTTGCAGAGACTGGAAGTCATGGGGTACAGTCACGGGACTCAGCGATGCTCCCCACCCCCAGGCCAGGAGGAAGTGGATATAGCTTGCTCAAGGAGGCTGTCGGCTCACCAGGGCTGTGGGGGCGGGGAGGCAGGGGCTCACCTGACCCACCTGCTCTTGCTGCAGTGCAGGGCAGCTCCTCCTCGGCCCACAACATCGACACCTGGGAAAATTCCTCCACTTGGACCTCCTTGTGGGGCTGTCACCACTGGCTGGCCTTACCTGGACTTTCTCCCTGGGGGAGACTGCACTTCTCTCCCAGATTCCAGGGAAGGAGGTCTCTAAGGAATTCCTGAACATCTTACATATTATTAGTCCTGGGGGCGGGAGTGAGGGGGTGAACCAGACCCTACTGGAAGCAGTTTGTGTACTCCCTGTCTTAAAACCAGAGACACCAAGAAGTCCTCTCTCCCCTACAGCCAGCCCAAGGCACAGTCCTGATCCCTCCTTCTCAATGCACAGCAGGGGATCCAGCTTCCCTGGGACTAGAATGCATCTCCAAGAGGCACTGATCAGGCCTTGACATGGGGCTGGTACAACCCCCAAATGTCACAGCTTGGCAGATGTCTTAGGCACCCTGCTCTCCTGAGACTACAGGGCCTCTTCCCACCTGGCCTCCTGGTGTCATCTTGTCTCCTTGAATGAGAACACAGCTCTAGGTTCTCACACAGTCATCAACTAGTCTGCTCCTGACACAGAATCTAAAGATGCACTGTCCCTCAACATCAAAGGACCAGACCCAGTGTTCCCCCACCTACAGGTGGTGTTTGCCTATAGGTATGTCCTTTCACCTACAATGCTGGGGTGACCACCTCTGCCTGAGCTAAAATTCATCTGCACTGCAAACATCCCTAATCTGTTCTGCAAAACTGACTTCTGGACAGGCTCATCTGCATTACAGGTTCACCTGGAGCAGCACATCAGAGTGCCTATCACACAGCATCCTCATCAGAACTAAGTGTTAACATTTTTCTCCATCAGTAGGCAAACACACACAAAAAATCTCATCACTTATATTCCCTCAGTTATCAGGCTGGGCTTGTTTTGTTTTGAGACAAGTTCTTGCTTTGTCACTCAGGCTAGAGTGCAGTGGTGTCATCATAGCTCACTGCAACCTCAAGTTTCTGGCTCAAGAGATCTTCCTGCCTCAGCCTCCTGAGTAGCTGAGACTACAGATATTTGCCACCATGCCTAGCTAATTTTTCTATCTTTTGTAGAGACGGGGTCCTGCTTTTGCTCAGGCTCGTCTTGAACTCCTGGTCTTAAGTGATGCTCCCACCTGGGCCTCCCAGAGTGCTAGGATTGCAGGGATGAGCCACGACACCCAGCCAGGCTGGTTTATATTTTTAAACTGTGTACATTGAGTAACCATTTTTCTGTTTTCACACACAGTTCATGTCTTTTCTAGTGAACTGTGACTGTTATCTTATTCTGGAAGACCTCTTCCTATAGAAAAGGTATTCATGCTTTGTTATACTTGACAAAACTGAGCCACAGCATTAAAACTTCTGTTTGTGGCCAGGAGCAGCGGCTCATGCTTGTAATCCTAGCATTTTGGGAGGCCAAGGTGGGTGGATTGCCTAAGCTCACAGGTTCGAGACCAGCCAGAGCAAGACCTTATCTCTTAAAAATAGCCAGGCGTTGTGGCAGGCGCCTGTAGTCTCAGCTACTTGGGAGGCTGAGAAAAAAGAATCTCTTGAGCCCAAGAGTTTTAGGTTGCTGTGAGCTATGATGCCACAGCACCCTACTGAGGGCAACAAAGTGAGACTCTATCTCAAAAAAACAAAACAGAAAAACTTCTGTTTATGATATTTTTGATACAAATAGTCCATTTCCAGGCGGTCAGATCCTCTGCCATTCTTATCCCAGATCTGATAAACACTGAACCTCACTTTTACTTTGCATTTCTCTTCCTTTTCAGATTTATTCCCTATAGTTAAGCCTCAGTCCACTGGGGAATTATGTTAGTGTATTTATTAATTTCCCACAGCTGCTAGAAAATAGTACAGCAAATGAGGTGGCTTCAAACAACTGAAATAGATTCTTTCACAGTCCTGGGGCCAGAAGTCTGAAATGAAGGAATCAGTAGGGTTATTTCCCTCTGGAACCTCTGCAGGAGAATCTGTTTCCCTGTCTCTTTCGTGGCTTCTGGTGGCTGCTGGCAAAACTTGGTATTCCTTGGCTTGTAGGTGCATCACCCCAGCCTCTGCCTCTACCAACATGTGGCCCTCACCTCTGTGTTCTCTTTTCTTGTTATAAACACATAGTTAATGTATTTAGGATGAGTTTATCCTGAGATCCTTAACTAAGAGCATTTGCAGAGATTACTTGCAAAGAAGGTTATCTTGAGTGAGGTTCGGGGTGGACATGAATTTTGCTGCGGGACACAATTCAACCCAGTATAGCATGGATGGTCAAATGGGGATACAGATAATTATCTCGGCTCGGTGCCTGTAGCTCAGTGGCTAGGGTGCCAGCCATGTACACCAGACTTGGCGGGTTCAAATCCAGCCAAACAACGACAACTACAACCAAAAAATAGCCGGGCATGTGGCAGGTGCCTGTAGTCCCAGCTACTTGGGAGGCTGAGGCAAGAGAATCACTTAAGCCCCAGAGTTTGAGAATGCTATGAGCTGTGAGGCCACGACACTCTACCGCGGGCAACATAGTGAAACTGTCTCCAAAAAAAAAAAAAATTGTCTCCAAACAATGAAGTAATTGCTTTAATGCCTTTTATGAAAGAATCCTTCTCTGCCCCTCCTGGGTAGCCCCTTTTGTTCAATATTGTAGTTTGAGTAATTTCACATAGGTGGTCTGCCTCTGGGCTGCCTGAATGCCAGGCTATTTTGATTATCACAGCTTTAGAGGATGTTCTCGAAAAACAGTATCTTTCTCAGAGGGGCTTGATAGCTTTTGGTGGTTTCCTAAGACATCTTCCTCATTAGGTCTTAATGGAGGCCCTGAGACTTGGAAGGTAAGTTGTGCTGTGGGTTGAGATCTTTGTCACAAGTGGATGTGAAACCTGTACCAGGAGAATCCCCTGGTTATGGCCAGAATGAAAGGAAGCAGGTCTGTGACTAAGGAACCAGGGGCCTGGGATCCCTGTGGGGCAATAGTCCCCAACCTTTTTGATAACAGGACTGTTTCATGGAAGACAATTTTTCCACAGACGGGGGATTGGGGGGATGGTTTCTGATGATTGAACATTACATTTACTGTACATTTTATTTCTATTATTATTACCTTATAATATATAATGAAATAATTATACAACTCACCATACTGCAGAATTAGTGGAAGCCATGAGCTTGTTTTTCTGCAACTAGAAGGTTCCATCCTGTATTTGCAGCCGCTCCCCATTGCTAGCATCACTGCCTCAGCTCCACCACAGATGATCAGGCATTAGATTTTCATAAAGAGCCTGCAACCTAGATCCCTCCCGTGTGCAATTTATAGCAGGGTTCATGTTGCTCTGAGACTCTAACGCTGCCCGTGATCTGACAGGTAGCTGACCTCAGGCAGGGAGGCCAGCAGCGGATAGGAGCTATAAACACAGATGAAGCTTCCCTCCCTGCTCACCTCCTATTGTGCAGCCCAGTTCCTAAAAGGCCCTGGACTGGCCAAGGGGTAATCTTGGGTTGTGGCCATGTGTTCAGGGCTGTAGATCCTGAAAACCTATTTCTTTCCTTAATCTGGGTAGTCTCACTAACTGCCTCAAGTTTAAGAAGCCTGTTCTACCCTCCAACTAACACCCCTCTCACACAATGTGAACGGGAAACAGGACACATCCTCTAGCTGGAGGACCAAGGGCTTGTATAAGAACAATCCCCTTGCTATCAAATGGAAATCAAGTTAGCAGACTATAAACATCCTTGCTGAAACCACTGAAAAGTAGAAACAAAATGCCTACCAATGGATTAAAGGATAAACAGAATGTATTCCACCCACACAACCGAATATCGTCCAGCCATATGAAGGAAAGAAGCACTGATTCACGCTGCAACAAGAATGAACCTCAGAAACAAGCTGAGCAAAAGAAGCCAGACTTGAAAGCCACACAGCATATGACTCCATTGATATGAAATGTCCCAAACAGGCAAATCCAGAGACAGAAGCCAGATCAGTAGTTGCCAGGGGATGGGGGAAGTGTAATGGGAACAAACTTCTTTTTGGCGTGATAGAATGTTCTGGGATCAGAGCTGGTGGTTTCATATCCTTGTAAATATACTGAACGTTTTGTTATGTGCATTTTACCACAATAAAAACTGAGCATTCCTCTTTAAAAAACTGAGCTGTGAAAAATGAAAAGACATTGCAGAAGCCAGACTGGTACACTTTCTATACTCTGAGAAGACATAAATCTCAATTCAGGGCCTTTTTTCCCTGTTCTTACATAAAGGAGGGCCAAGGAGAGTGGGGGTGCGTGAGTGGACAGATGTAAATCAACCACTCTCAATTCCAGGTGTAAGAAAAGCAGGGTCCTGCCTACCAGTCTGGCAGACAATTCGAAATTTACTGGAGGATAAGGCCTCCGGATGGGGCCTCCAGAAAGTGTAGTTTAGCCGTTTCGTTTATATAAGGCCATAATTTGAAGCCACATGTTTATCAGATGAAATCATTCCCAAGCTAAGAGGAGAAGGCTAACATTACAGCAGAACAGTTAGGAAGCACCGTGTGGGATTCAGCCCGTTTTCACTTCTCATGTACATTTCCCCGAGCCCACTGAAAATGTTTCTTGTTGTTTTTAGAAGAAACAAGCACATGAAGTTATGGGAAAGCCAGACATGCACACTGACAAGTTACTATAAAGTCAGCTGATCTGCCAGTCTCGGGAGCTCAGAGCATGAAGACAACTTAATAGTCCTTCTTTCTTCCATTTTTCTACAACCTCTGACCTGACCAGAAAACAGCCGCCTGCTCATCAGGAAGAAGGGGATACTTGAACTCCATGACTCTTCAAGAAATGGCCCAGTGTAGGTGATAGGATCAGGGAGCTAACCTCTTTTGGGGCATTTAAAAAAGTGGGGATGGCTCTCTGAATCCACAGCGAGGGTGAACTGGCTCATGTCAAGGTCCAGTACAGGACACTGAGGGAAGAATTAGTGAAACTGGTGGCCTGGACCCTGCTGAGTGACCAGGACCCAGGGGTGGGAGAGAACAGGGACTCACAGAAACAGCAGCTGGGCAAGCCAGGAACATCAGAAACAGCATGCCTAGAGTAGAATAAGGCGCTGTCATGGGTTGATTGGTGTTTCCCTAAAATTCATGCCCATTCAGAACCTCAGACTATGATCTTTAGAAACAGGGTCTCTGCAGATGTGGTTAGTTAAGATGAGGTTGTACTAGATTAGGGTGTACCCGGAGTCCAATGACTGGTGTCCTCATAAAAGGACCAAAAACATGGATGTGCGCAGAAGGAATGTGGCACCTGAAGATGAAGGCAGAGATTGAGGAGATGCACCCTCAGGCCAGGGGACGCCTGGAGCCACCAGTGCTACAAGAGGCAATGGTGGCTCCTCCCCTATATCCTCTGAAGGGAGCACGACCTTGCTGACACCTGGATTTCAGACTTCTGGCCTCCAGAGCTAGGAGCAAATAAATAAATCCCTGTATTTTTTAAGCTGCCCAGTTTCAGTTCTTCATTATGGCCTGGGACACTAACCCAGATGTAGAGGTGGTGTATATTTCACTTGAGGCCATTTACAGAAAGGTACTAGGGAAGCCTTTGGGAAGGCTTTCTTCTGCATTAACTCAATATCCAGAAAAGCCCAGCCCAAATAGCCTCCCTGGACTATTGCCAACTCCTTTCTTTCCCCCAAGCGGTTCACCCCTCCCCCACCTTCCACTTGGCCTGACCTGCTAGAAGTCCTGGAGATAGTCCCTCCCTCAGGTAACTGCTGATAGGTCACCTGTCTGCCTGCCAGCACAAGGCATTCTCTGCTCCAGCTGTATGTATGCTCACCCCTCCAGGCTGATTACCCTCCCTGGGGCCTGGACAAGGCTTTTTTTTTTTTTTGGAGACAGTGTCTTATTTTGTAACCCTCAGTATAGTGCAGTGGTGTCACAGCTCACAGCAACCTCAAACTCCTAGGCTCAAGTAATTCTCTTGCGTCAGCCTCCCGAGTAGCTGGCAGTACAGGAGCCCGCCACAATACCCAGCTATTTTTAGAGACAGGGTCTTGCTCTAGCTCAGGCTGGTCTTGAACTCCTAAGCTCAGGCAATCCACCTGCCTCAGCCTCCCAGAGTGCTAGGATTACAGGTGTGAGCCACCTAGCCTCGCTGGATGAGGCTGTCTTCTTTCAAGGCAGGCCTGTGCAGGGCACAGGAGAGAGAGATGTGGTTCCAGGGAAGGAGGCAGACAACCAATCAACCAAGGAGCAAAGAGGCATTTTCAATAGTGGCAAGTGCTAAGGGAGGAAAAATCCCTCATCACATGCTAGCGCACTGCTGCCCAGTGCAGGTGATTCTGCCTACCTGGGGATATCTGGCAATGCTTGGAGACATTTTTGTTTGATACTACACGGTGGGGGGGAGCCACTGTATCTGCTAGGGAGAGACCAAGGATGCTGCTCAACATCGTACAGAGTACAGCATGACTCCCATGGCGAAGAATGATCTGGCTCCCACATCAGTGGTGTCCGGGTGGGGAAGCCGGGTATAGAAACCCACAGGGTAGGGCTGGGAGCGGACAGTTGCTGAGCCCTGTGTAGTTCAAAGGATGTGGACATGCTGAGAACTTAGGGAGAGCAGGCCAGGCGAGGCTGGTGAGAGGGCAGGGGCAGGCAGGGCTGGTGTGGGAACAAGGAACCCAGTGTGGCCAGCAGGGCTGAGGCTTGGGGAGTGGGGAGGGAGGAGTGGAGGTGGAGAAGGTCAGATGTTGCTGGGCCAAGCAAACGTGGTTAGATTTTCAAGCAAGTCCCATGGAGGAGCCCTGGCTGGGTTTAGGAATAGGCCCCAGAACCACAGCGACATTAGGAAGATGTCAACAGTGTAGCCCATGGCCTGGGTAGAAGCAGGTCCCATTCAATGCGGTTCCTACAAGTGTCTGACAGGAGCTGATGGTAACTTGGGCCAAGCCCATGATAAGCAGGTGGGTTCTGGTCACAGGTGGAAGGCCGTGGAAGCTGAGAAAATGGGTCTGAACAAGCAGAGGAAAACACTTTGCAACTCTCTCTCCAAATCACACAGCCCACCTGTCGTTGCCACCTTGAGACTTATCAACAGTGACAGTGCACAAAAACTGAATATTGGTGGCACAGACAGGTGAGCCCTGTTATATACAGCCAAGCAGTCCCTAGGGGAACAAGGGAAGTAGAATTGAGTCCCCCTCTGCCTTTTTGTAGTTTTGGGGAGTTTCGCTCTTTCCCCAGCCTACAGTACAATGGTCATACGCTCACAGCAATCTCAAATCCTGGGCTTAACAATCCTCCTGCCTCAGCCTCCCAAGTAGCTGGGACTATGACCTCAACTGGCTAATTTTTCTATTTTTTTGTAGAGTCAGGGTCTTGCTCTTGCTAGGCTGGTCTTGAAGCCTCAAAAGATCCTCTTGCCTTGGCCTCCCAAAGTGCTAGTGTGAGCCACTGTGCCCAGCCCCCACTCTGCTTTTAAGGTCAGTTAGAGTGACTGCTGACAAAAGGAAAGGAAGATTTGATAAGGATGTGGGAGAAATGCTGCCTCAGAGCAGTGACATTTGTGGCTGACACCATCCGTGAACATAGGAATAGTCAGATCATCACAGACTTTGGACCAGGCTCTGAGAAGCTTCTGTGCCAGCCAGGTCACAAGGGACAGGGCAGGATGGTCAGCTGCTGTGGTCCCTGTGAAACCTTCTCTCACAGGCCCCTGGGAGTCTTTGCTTGAGCCTCAGCCAGAAATAAAGTAGATGCTCAATAATCACTGACCTTTTCTGAGCTCTCGGCAGTCACCTGCCAGTGTCCTCCTATGCCAAGAGCTACACATTACTTATATATTACATCAAAATCTATTTGGTGTCCCCCACCTAGAGCCCTGTTCTGGTTTCTTCAATCACATCCCCTCTGATTCATAAACCTTTTTAGGGCTGCTTGTTTTAACTCTGAAATAGAGTTGATTTTTTTGTTTGATTTGTTTTCAACAAGGTTCACTCTTTCATGTCACACATCTTTACTGATACATAATTTACATCCATATAATACACCTGCTTAAAACATAACCAGGCAGTGGTTTTTAGACTATTCACAAATACGTGCAAACAGCAAAATTTTAGCACATCTTCATTACCTAATCTGTCCCCTTTAGTTGTCACCCACCACCACTGATCTCCCAAGATGATCCCTATTTTCATACCACTCCAATTCTCTACTCTTCCTGACCTATCTAGGTCGCTACCCAGCACCCTGTCTGCCCAATGCTTTTGGCTTCCATCTGGGATGTTCTGCCTGCCAGAATGGTCCGTGCTGTCTATCTGTGACGCTGGCTCTTATGGCCTCTGACTGGACAAGGGCTCCTCTTCTTCCTGGCCACAAAGCCCACCCACTGCCTCATTCTGGTCACCTGAAACTGAACTTGGTTGGTAGAACACCAATGGTCCTGGGATTTGTTCCTGTCAATGCCTTTGGTGACGGCCACTGCCCAACTGCCCCTGAAGCCTATGTACATGCCATGGTTCTGACAATCACATTGCAGAGGCAGAAGGGAAAGAAGTTCCTCCCATCCTCCACCCCCTCGGCCAGCTGTGGGCTTGACATGTAGTGTCTAAACCAGCTCTTCTTGCCCCTGGAAAGCGTGGCATTCTGTTGCACCAGTGGTTCTCACCCAGGGCCAACTGTACTCCTCCACGGGACATTTGCCAATGTCTGGAAACATTTTTGGTTGTTATGAGGTAGAAGAGAGTTCCACTGGAAACTGGTAGGTGGAGATAGGGATGCTGCTCAGTACCCTACAGCAGACAGGCCCCCCACCCCACAGTGGTCCAGCCTCAAATGTCAGCAGTGCCAAAGGTGAGAAACCCCCACATTAACTGATTGGAAAAAACTGCGTTTAGATCCTTAGCTTGCACAGAACACCGCAATAAATTCCCAATGGATAATGAATGAACTACGATGATCCACCTAGCTGCTCTCTCCTTCTCAAACCAGTTTGTACATTTAAATGTGTGCAGCTAGGACTTTAGTAGGCCCTATGATCACAGACACAAAGTTTGATAGGTGTCAACAGAATCCCTAACTAGGATTCCTCACCAGGGCTGATTATGCCCCCCAGGGGACACTTGGTAATGTTTGGAGACATTTTTGGTTGTCATGCACAG
This sequence comes from Loris lydekkerianus, assembly GCA_963574355.1. Taxonomy (NCBI): domain Eukaryota; kingdom Metazoa; phylum Chordata; class Mammalia; order Primates; family Lorisidae; genus Loris; species Loris lydekkerianus. The sequence goes on from CAUYPK010147690.1 coordinate 83,463, forward strand.
GGCGTCTCCTGCCCCAGAAAATGATCAGTCCTAATGTCACCAATGCTGAGGCTGAGAAACTGTGCTTAAAATAAAGTAGAAAAGCTCAAAAAAAAAAAAAAAAAAAAGTAGAAAAGCAACATTTGCACACTTTAGGCCTCCTCAAGGACTCATAGGTGCATGAGATATTAGCCAGATTCCAACTCCACGCTCACTTCGCTCATGATACTCAGAGTAAGACAGAGTGCCAGCCTTATGGGGTAACTGCCCCAGCTTCCAGCATCTGAGACATCGGCCCCCATTTGGGCCACTTTCTCCACTCCAGGATATCCCAGGCCCTACCTTCTCCATCTTCTTTTTCTCCTCTTTCTGTTAAACCAGGAGACAGACTATGAGACCACCCAGGGAAAGGGACCATCTACTCCAATGTCTACAGACCCCACTTTACTACTGTACTTTATCTCTACCAGGCTTGCACTCCTGATAAACGGCATCTCTAGTTGTCAGCCAAGGACCCTAGTGATCTTCCCCAGCAGTGGGGCCCTGACGTACTTCCTAGGAATTCAAAGCCCCAGGTGAGTCACAGAGTCCCAAGAATCCAAATCTCGTCCTTCAGCTCACTCTAGAATGGGATGGAGTGGGTGGCACTTTGTCATGGAGGATAGCTCTGGGAAGATCACCAGGGAAGCCCTGAGCCTCCTGCTACCAATATGCTGCTATGACCTCACTCATGAGGAAGCGGCAGGACTCACTTCAAAGGCAGGTCTGGAGAATGTCTCAAGTCTCCCTCCTCCTGCATAAACAAGCCTCTGGCCTGGGCCCAGGCTCCTGTCATAAGCTCACCCACTGCTGGGTGCCCATAGTCCCTGCTGGGCTATTAATGTGACCTCTGTGCCTGGCTGAACATCTGGGCAGAGATGAGGGATGTTTTCTGTTCTCAGTATCCCCAAGGGCCAGCTCTGAGTCTAGCTCCCAGCCAACACTTACATTTCACTGAGCAATTTGAAGATCTTCCAGAAACTTCTTTTGTCCAATCACTTGTGGCAGTAGTTGTTCCCAAGGTCATTTTGGCTAACTGAGTTGCTTCTGGATGCTCCCTCCATGAGACCATGGCAATACTGAGAGCAGAGACACCATGCCTGACTGGGGACACACAGCTTCCTAAGCCTGGCACTAGATACATGCCCTTGTAAGATTCCCCCAAGATCCATTTCTCCCTGTGCTGGGTCTTTGCCTCTAGTTAATCACCCTTGAAGGTATGAGCCCAAGATCTGGAAAATTCCCCAAAAGGGAGCTTCCAAAACTGACATGACCAATCAACCTGCCCGCACCTTAAAGTATTCATTTAAAGGAAATGAAACAAAATGAAATTATTCTCTCTTGGCATGACCATTTTCCCAAAATTCCTTTACTATCTAAAAATGTAATCTGTCCCTTCCTCAGGATTTCAGAATGTGATTGTATTTGGAGACAGGGTCTTTAACAGAGATGATTAAGTTAAAATCAAAGTCATTAGGGTGGGACCTTACACATACAACTGGTGTCCGTGTAAGAGGAAATTTGGACACAAATGTAGGCACACAGGGAAGATGATGTGAAGACACAGGGAGAAGATGGCCATATGCAAACCAACACAGAACAGATTCTCACAGCCCACAGGAGGAATGAAACCTGCCAACACCTTGATCTTGGACATCTGGCCTCCAGAACTATGAGCCTATACATTTCTGTTGTTTAGGCCATCTCGCTTGCAGTACTTTGTTATGGCAGCCCTAGCAAAATCATACACCCAGCAACAACTGTAATGAAAACCCTGTAGCAGGGATCATTCTCTTGTACACACAACCCTGTGAAGTGGGGCAGAGCTGGGTTATAAACGAATGAGTCAGACAAGGACAACTTATTCATCCAGCCGATGAGCCCACAGGCTGAACCCTTGAATCACTACTTTATTTATCATCAGGCTTAGACTCAGAAAGTCTCGCCTAGGAAATGAGTAGAACCCAAACTCATCAACTGCATTTTTGAAACATGCCTAATCTCTGAGGCTCCTTCCCAGCCAGGATGAAAACTGAAAAGGAACGAACCGGGCTCCAAACTGTGGTGGCAGTGGGCTGATGCAGAGACAGAGCCCTTTGTTCTGCAACTCTGGGGACAAGGAGGGCTGAAGAGAAGGGCCTGTCTTGCTCTGTGGAGAGGCTGCCTGGGGCCATCTGAATGGCCGGCCGAGCAGGGGCTGCCTGGCACAGTTGGGCTGGGAACTCTGGGTACACAAAGGGCTTGTGGGTGGGGCCTGGGGGCAGCTCCCAGAATGGATCTTCAGTCCTATGGCCCTAGAGCATGCTGTCTCCTCCCACAGAGGTAAAGCAGCAATAGCATGGTCTGACAGAGCAGGGATGGTGAGGCAAGGACGAACCAAGAACAAAAATTCAAGTGTATGCTTGGGAACGGACGGGCGGCTCAAGGTGAAAGGGCAAGAGGAGATAATTCAGCTGACAAAAGCCATGTTTATCCAGGGCAACCTCCAAAAGTAGCTCTTGGGAAGAGAATCTAATACCTCTAATCTCGAGAGAAAAGCAACAGTTTGTTCTGAGATGAAGATGGTTCCCTCTGGAAAATCAGGTCAGCTGCAACACAAAGGAAAGACAAGGGCACCTCTGTCCATCCTTGGGCACTGTCTCACTCCCTCTGCATCCATTCCTCCTTTTATCAAGACCCACTCCCTCCAAATTAAAAATTGCCTAGACAGCAGAATTCAGTTTCTGGTTTCTGCCCCTACTCCCATCCTTGGTGGCAGTTTGTCAGAAGCTCCACAAACACGAAAGCCCCACCGAGGCAATGGCAGGCTATGGCTGGGAACCAGATCTTACTATAGAGCATCAGTTCTCATTCGGGGAGGCAGGGGGAAGTGATTCTGTCCTCATGGACATATGGTAACATCTGGAGCATTTTTTGATTCTTACAACTTAAGGAGAGGGAACACTATTGGCACTTCATTAGTAAAGGCCAGGGATGCTGTTCAACATCCTACAAGGCATAGGACGGTTCCAAGGCAAAGAATGATCCAGCCTCAAATGTTAAGCATGTGGTTCAGAAACTCTGCCCTAAAGATCTGGGCCTCACTTATTAAAGGTTACTAACGATCCTTCACATTTCTGGAAAGCCCAAGGAGCCATCTCTGAAGTTGTCACCTGTCACCTGGGACTGTTTCTCTCTCAGGAAAACAGGAACATGGACCCTCTCTGCTGGTAGTTGCCAGACAAGAGTTGGGATGTATAAAAGCATCTACCACAGATGTTCCCTAAAGGGCTCTGCTTGTGCAATCCCCTCTTCCTGGCTTGGTTTAACATTGGTAGCTTCCCAGGTTTGACCTTGGGGCCAGCCACCACTTCTGATGAAACTTGCTGGAATCCCCCTGTCCCAAAGTTTGTATTGACTACCCCTAATTCTGTCCCCATGATATCTTGTGCCACATCTGTGGCTGTACCAACCACCTGATCTGAACTCCATTCTTTCCATGGGGAGGGCACTAGCATGTTCTTCCTCCAGGGCATAAGGGCTCATCTCTGTTCCTGGGAACCAACTAAGCACCTGGCACAATCAGTCCTTGCTTAACTGAACTCTGAGCCCACCCAAGACACACCACTTTAAAGAGATGAGGAATGGGAAGCAGCAAGATAGCAGGTCCCTGCTGGGGAGAGAAAAGTGAATCCTACGGCCACATAGAATGGGGGAGTCACCATGCTGGACCTGAGGGAGAATCTTGCTTAGGGATTTCCAACCATAAGTTTGCAGCCAAAGCTTTGGGAACAGGTACAATGTGCACAAGCACATCTGACACCATGATTTCCTGTTTGGAAGATAAAGAATCTAATACCTCTAATCTCGAGGTTAAACAGTTTTGGATATAAACCGTAGAATGGAAAGCTGAACAGAAGTAGCTTCACTATAGCAAGGAATCAAGAGTCGGGAGCTGCATAAATTCCAGGAAGGTGTGTACTGGAGATGATAAGGTTATTGAAAGGTGTTGAGTTTCAAGGCTGCTGAAAAACACAGGTAGTGGCCAATCCATTCATTTTGCAGGCGAAGGAACAAGCAGATACTTGACTAAGGCCAGCACTTCCAACACCAGACCCTGCCTACCCGCACTATAGAGCAGAGAGGAGGCAATACTAGGGCCATGGGATCAAAAGACCCCAGACCTATTCATCAGGTGTCTTGGCCAGGGCAGATTCATAGTCAATGTCTGCAGGAGGCATGACTGTGTGCTGTAATCATGTGTCCTTGGGCAGGCAAGGCCAAAGCCGCCCTTCATAAAAGCCAGAACATTTTGGAAGCAGAAGTGGAGGTTATCACCCTGTGGCTCTCTTTAGATTCAAATTATCTAGATTCACCTCTATGAATGAGCTGTAATAACCCAGATATAAACCTGGGCTCCACAGCATGTTTGGGAGATCCCAGATAAAGATCCCTATGGGAAAGAAGACAAATGAACACCGATAAAAACTACCAGAGGCCCTTGCCAGAGCCAAACCTGTCAGTGAAATAACTTTCAAGTCACCTCTAGCTAGCTGCTCCCAGACACCTTAAGATTCTGGAGAGTCAAAGACCAAACAAAATGAACTGAGGAAGGCAGAGCCGGGACCCCCATGGCTGCAAAGCACAATGTACTCATTAGCTCCCATGTCAGACAAAGAGACATTGAGAGGTCTTCCCTTAAAGAAGCCAGGTAGGTCAACAGAGCACCCAGGAAAAGAAGGGAGGGCACACAGTTGTAGAGCCTCTCCAGGACAGAGCTCACAGCCACCTGGGGACAAACTTCCTGTATGTCATTTTTCCCATTTAAGTCCAAGGATGTAATTATGTGGAGATGGTGACAGTCCTGTACATCCCAATGCCGTGCACATCCACTCTCCCCTTTTGGAACAGTTCTGGCCCCCCACAAACTGCCCCCAAGGCTTCTTCCTTGCTGAGACCCCCAGAATTCAGCCAGTCTTAAGAAGAGAATGGTGCAGTTTCTAAGATTGGGAGACTGGTACGGAGGGTGCTGCGACTTCCTGGGCACCCAACTGTTGGGTGTGAAGTTAGGAAGGAGATGAATCAAGAGAGATGAGATGGAATCTCCAGCAGCTGCACCCCAATACCTGCATGGGGCCATTCTAGCCTTTTACTTCTCTCCAGGCCCTCCCTTAGTTATTGCCATGACTTCTAATCTTTCTTCCCTTCCAGCCCCATTTTCCCCTTTTCCAATAGCTGCCTGCCACATCAGTGGTTTCAGAACTTCTTGTATTTTTTGAGCACCCACTGGGTCAGGCACTGAATCCCTTCAGACATCCTCCCTCAGGCGCTTCAATCGCGCCAGTAGACGCCCCCAGATGTGTCCTGTACCCCTTCCCCCCAATCACTTTCCAGCTGTACCCCATCGGCCCAGCCCCTTCCCCCAGTCTGGGCCTCTTTACCCCGCCTCCTTGTCTCCTCCGCCCCAACCCCGTTTCCTGCGACCCCCCAATTACCACTTAAGCCACGTCCTCTTCGGAGAAGCTGCTCAAAGCCACAAGACTCACCCCTCCCACGCCCGCAAACTCCCTCACCAGCCCCCTTCCCCATTAACTTTCTCCTTCTACATCTCGTTTCCATCTAGTCCCCTGCAACTTCTCCACGACTCCACAAGCTAGTTCTCGCCCCCTAGACCCCAGCCGTCGCGTCCCCCTCAGGGCTCCGTCTCTCTCTTTCTCCTCTGCAGCCCTTAAATGCTCCCTTCGAGCTCTAATCCCCAACCCGTGGCCGCCCTCTGGGCTCACCTGGGCTTCGGCCGCCGCGCGCCGCCAGTCGCGGGCCGGGTCCCCGCCCGGACGCCCGCCCGCCCGCCAGCCGGCCCGCCCGCCGGCCAGCCGCTCCTCGGGCCGCTCCTCCGGCCGCTCCGCCCAGCCGCGCCCGCCGCTCCCCCGCGCGCTCCCGCTTCCGGGTTCCGGAGGGGAGGGCCGAGGGGCGTGACGCCAGCGCGCCGTGGGGGCGGAGCGCTATGAAGTCGCCACGCCCCTTCCTACAGATGTAGGTCCCACCTTCCGCCGTCGACGCCTCCGCCGCTTGTGGGCGAGACCAAGTGCAAGGGGAGAAGAAGAGGCGCGCGCGCGCGCAGGGCAGGTCGCCCCTCCCACAGCTCAGCAATGTGGTCCGATCCGCAGCGAAGGGGGTCGGTCCTGTTTTGAAGAGCCGGTGTTTGAGCGGAAGGCGGGAAGATGGCGGATTCCTCGGGGCGTGGGTCGGGGTGAGTGGAGGCGCGGCGATCATGGACCTGTGGGTGCCAGAGGGATAGCCATGACAAAGGGTTGGGGAAGACACGCAGCAATGTTGGGAAGTGGGGGTCCTCGGGGCGAGTCTGGAGCCGACCCCTCCAAGAACTGCTCAGGATAAGCGGGCCCCGGAAGGCCCTTGTGGCACGTGGCCTCTGCGCATGCTCAGGAGTTTGGGCACCCACGCGACAGCTAGTTAAGCAGCCTGGGCTTTGACGCCGGCCGACCTCGGTCAAGTGGTCTACGCTCTTCTGTCTTGCATTCCTTCATTGCGAAATCGCGGTGATGAGTCGCACAATCTCGTAGGTGGTGTTAGGCTTAAACCCGCTTAGAACAGCGCCCAAATCTTAACGGGGCTGGCGCTGTTAGAATTATCGTAATGCAGTGAAAAAGTGGCAACTAAAGTATCTCTTTTAATCCTCCCACCCACTTTATTCTGTGTTCCCCATTTGCTGAGTAGAGGATGGAGGCTTAGGGAGGTGAAGTCATTTGCTCAGGGTGACACAGCATGAACAAGAAACAAGTTGAACATTTTACTAGGTGCCAGGCATGATCTTGAAGCTTTGTTTGTCTGGTTTGTTGATTTGGCCAGTGTTTATTGTGCTTGGTGTGAATTGAAGTGAAACAGTCCACCTGGAGGAATCACTGTACTACCCCTTGCTTTAACTTGCTAGATACTTGTCAGTATCACCTTCCAGGGATAAGTGAGGTACTTGAGGCTCCCACAGGTGTAGTGACTCCCCTCAAGTTCCAGGAGGTTGGGGCCTTGAGCCCATTCAGTTTGGCTCCAGAGCCCTGACTCAGATTCCACAGATACTTTGTCTCTTAGGACTCACCAGCATCTACCTCAGATGCTTGTCTGGAAAATGTAAACCTCAGATGCTTGTCTGGAAAATGAGGAGAAATCGGGTGAACAGTTTGGAAAACCGTAGGGTTGAGAAGATCCTGTGAACGAGCCCAGCTGCTGGCACCTGGCAAACATTTGTTCATTGCCTCTGTTCACAATAGGCTGCAGGTGCCCCCAGCACTACCCAGGTCTCACTTAATGGTTCCAGGAGCTCACTCCAGAGGAGGTGGCTGCAGTGGTGGCTGCAGTGGTGGCAGCAGGAGTTACAGTGCCTGGCCTCCTGTGTTGCTGGTCTCTGTTTTTGGCTTCTTCCTCTTTCCATTCACTCAAGCTGAAACCAAGGAGTCATCCCAGGCTCTCCCACACCTCCAGTTGATTATCTGGAAGCCCCCTTCCTATTACATCACTCTTTTTAAATTGAGGTGAATTGCACTTAGCATGAAATTAACCTTTTAAAAGTACGTTTAGAGTGACATTTAGTATGTTCACTATATGTGAAACTACCCCCTCTGTTCTACTTACAGATTTTTATCACTTCAAAAAGAAACTCTTTCCCATTAACACTCATACCTCACCCACCTTCGAAAGGAAACCCTTTCCCATTAACACTCACACCTTACCCACCTTCCCCAAGACCCTGGCAGCCTGTAATTTGTTTTCTGTCTCTGGATTTACCTATTCAGGCCATTTTATGTAATTGGATCTTATATTAACATGGTCTTTTTTTTTTACCTGGCTTCTTTTACTCAGCACAGTGTTTCCAAGGTTCAGAAATTCATTCATTCATTCTTTCTTAGGGCTGAGTAACATTGAGGCTTCCTTATTTCTTGACAGGAGTTAGCAGCACCTCTTAAGTTCTCTGTCTCCAATCCCAGGCTTCCAGTCATCCATTCACCTTGGCAGAGGCTCTCAGCCTATAAGTAAACTTCTATTGGCTGTTCATCTCCTGTTTCAAACCCTTCCCTTCTCAGCCTCGGCACTGTTTCATCTAGGGCTGGATCATTCTCTGTGGTGGGGGACAACCTGTGTGTTGTGGGATGTCGAGCGGCATCCCCAGCCTCCACCCACTATGCCCACAGCACCAGATCCAACAGGATCAGTATCCTACAGGAAGAGACACCAGACAGCTCACTCGCTCATACTGTCTTTAGGTACCCACAAGGAAGAGGTCAGGGGAACACAAATGGTGGCCATCTATAAGCCAAGAGAACAGGCCTGGGAGTGAAACCTACCTTGCCGGCACCTTGAGTTCAGCCTCTGGCCTCTGGAACTCTGAGATATAAATGCATGTCATATAAGCCACCCACTCTGTGGTATTTTGCAGCCCAAGCAGACTAACACACACACAGGCCCCTGGGTATAGTGAGGAGCAGCAGAGACTGGTCCTTGTCCTTCTAGAATGGCAGAACTCATTTTCCTACCAGCTGTCAATGGTCTGCATGAAACACAGCTCTGACGTTCATCTCGTGTTTCAAACCCTTCCCTATTTCTCTGTTGCCCACAACTTGACTCCATATAGGCTGCAGGTGAAAGCCATAGCACTGCGCTCCCTTTTTTATGCAACTGGTGAGCTAAAAATGGTTTGTACTTTTTTTTTTTTTTTTTGAGACAGAGTGTCACTCTGTCACCCTGGGTAGAGTGCTATGGCATCATTATAGCTCACAGCAACCTTGAACTCCTGGCCTCAAGTGATCCTCTTGACTCAGTTTTTCTATTTTTAGTATAGACAGGGGTCTCATTCTTGATTAGGCTGGTCTTGAACTCCTGAGCTCAAGCAATCTACCTGCCTTGGCTTCCCAGAGTGCTAGGATTATAGGTGTGAGCCACCATACCCCGCCTGGTTTGTACATTTTTAAATGGTTATAAGAAGAAAAGAATTTTTTTGTTACATGTGAAAATTGTGTGAAATTCAGATATTACTGCCTATAAGTAAACTTCTATTGGCACATAACCCATCCATTCCTTTCTCTGTCATCCAAGGCTATTTTTATGCTGGTATGGAAAAGTTGATTAGTTTTAGCAGCACTCGTGTGGCCTACAAAGCTATAAATATTTACTATCTAGCCGTTTACAAAGAAAAGTTGCCAACCTTGGCCTATAGAACAGAACTGAGCCCTTAAGCTAAAGTTCAGGACCCTTCCAGTTTGGTTCAGCCGTCTTGTCCTCCCTGACTTCATGTCACTGTTCATCTTCTATAACTAAACCATAGGGCTGATCCATGTGTGTGTGTGTCTGCATCATTTCTCTCTCACCCTAGTGTGCAGGCACTTGAATGATTGTCTCAGGATGTCCTCTGTGACATATCTCTGCCTTTTGTGCTTTGTCACATCTGTTCCCCCATCCTTACATCTGCCCGGGCCACACCTCACACTTGCCTGTTGAGGAAAATGCTGATCTTCCCTTTCTGGGAAGAAGCTCTGTGTTTTGTTCACTGTTGTATCCTCAGTTATGTACAGCAGGCACATGAATGTCTGCTGAATGAATGAACTCGGGGCTACGAGATCTTCCACACAGCAATATACTGTGATCTCTTCCATGGAGCTCTTGTCACTTGTTCCTTCTCTTCTTAGGTGTTCAACTATGCTGTGTCACTCTTCCTATTGAAGCAGCTCAGCCTTGCTGAAATTGTCCTTGGGCTCCCCTGTGCTTCTGGGGCAATGAGATGAATGATGTCTTTCTTTTTCTCTTGTAGGAAGCTTGCCTTGGGTGGTCCCAGCACTCCTAGTGGAGCCAAGATGAAAGGAAAAAGAGTACAAGGTGAGAGATAGCAGCATCCATTTAAATACAAAGTGATTTTCTTTCATTAAGTCCTTTTGGGGAAAGGAAAAAAATAGGCCAGAGAGAGGGCCTATGGCTTTATTTCCTCTTCACACTTCTGGAGATTGAATCTGGCCATCCTAGCCCCATGGCCAGGGATGTCTCATGAGACAGTGGTGGTCATTTTGGACAGTGGAGTCCCTTTTAGCCACGGGATTCATGAGGTGTGTCGAGGACACATCTTTTGGAAGATGGGTGTGGAGACTGAATCATTATCTAAAATCACAGTCTCAGGCCAGGGGCGTGGTGGCTCGTGCTCTTAATCCCAGCACTTTGGGAGACCAAGGCGGGAGGATCATTTGAAACTGGGTATTTGAGGTTTCTATGAGCTCTGATGATGCCACTGTATTCTAGCCTGGCTGATAGCGCAAGACTGTTTCAAAAAATGAGTAAATAAAATCACAGTATTTATTTCTACTATGTAAGCACATTAGTCTTCTGGGAGTGCCCATATGTCTAATTTTCCCCTGTAGGTCTGGGATTACTGTTGACATACACACTCCATTTTATTGATTCTCAGCAGAGCCTGGCTTGAGTGGTAAATTCTAGGGTCTCCATCATTGAAAAGTCTAGACTGTGATATGATGAAATGTTTCTCAATGAGTGCTGTGTGGCATTGCCTAATTCACAGAGCTTAAAGTAAAATTTTAGTTCCAAATGAGTCAAGACTTACTAGATCAGACAATTTTAAGTTCAAGAACTCATCCTAGAAAAAGTGTTACATACTTCATTGCTGAATATCACTATGGTCACCTTTGAAGTACTCTCTTGGGAAGCTATGCATTTATGCCACTGCATAGTGAACTTGAACTTAATTGTTTGACGTTATACAGTGACAGCTCTGCTGGCCATTCCAGAAAAAGAGTTCCAAAATTGCTTTGAAAGATGGACTAGGTGCTGGTGCTGGTACATAGCTTCCCAAGAGGAGTACCTTGAAGGTGACCATAGTGATATTCAGCAATGAGGTATATAGCAGTTTTTCTAGGATAAGTTCGTAAACTTAATTATCCAGCCTTGTATGTATTGCAGCATTGCTTGTTAATCTTGTATATAAATAATACTTGTTATAATTATGTGCTGCCTGTTTTTAGACACAAGCTACTGATACATCCTTAATTGTATCATTGCTTCTCTGAAAAATTCAGCACTGTTTAAAACAAACAGGTGTATCCTAGTTTTCCAGAAACTTGAAACGGATTTTCTTCCCCATTGTCTGAGACAGCCAAGTCTTAAATCCTTCTCATTGAGCAAAACCATTTGCTGATGGTCCTAAAAAGAACCAAAGCAGGATGGTCTCCCCTGCCTATCCTTTACCACACCCCCTTGGTTACTATCTAGTGGCAGACTCCCCGTGTGGATCAGTTCTGTCCCTGAGCCTGCATGGTCCCTGCCTTGATCCTGAAATACTTGTATCATGACAGTAGCCTTCTGGTTGTCCCTGGCTTCCAGCACCTTCCTGCCCACTCACTCTGCAGACATGGTTCATCCCTGTCCTGGGGACACTCAGATTGCCAAGCCAGCTCTTTGGCTGACTTTGGGACCCCTATTAACTATGGGGGTGCCTCCTTTTCTCTCAGGGTTGTCTGCAGCCCCAATCCTCAACAGAGGAATCAAATTCTGGCATGAAGTTACGGTTAAAGTCACAATTGCACTTAACCATGCTTTTGTGACATTGACCATGTCAAGCAAAGGGAAACCTCTGGGCTCTGTAGGTGCCTATGAAAAAATGTAGAATCCTTCATTTGACATATTCTGAACACTGTTCTGTGCCAGATATTGGAATATAGCAGCAAGCAAAGGGGTCAAAAGTCCCAGGCCTGTGGAGAGCCCTAGGGAGAGGAGGCAGGCAGTGCAGCAGAAACATAAGGAGATACAGGTGTTAGACCATGACAGATGCTGAAGACGAAACAGGAGCAGGGTGTGCTGTGATCTGACCTGAGCAAAGCCCTGAAGGAGGGAGGTGCCGGAGGGCAGGGGGCATAGTGAGGAGTCAAGGTGGCTGAAGGGAGCAAGGTGTGCTTCACAGGGAAGGGGTGAAGGGAAGGGGGGGGTTGAGGAGGTGACTAAGAGGTGGCGCAGGGCCTGGAAGGTGCTCAGACCTCCTCAGCTGATCAGATTAGCCTGTCTCAGCCCCCAAAGGGGCAGCCTAGAGGCCCCATTGAGGGGCTTTTCAGGGAGGAAGGAGCCAGTGATGGCTGTGCTGACAGCTCCAATGACCAGGACTGTGCTCAGGAGCAGGGGTCCTAGTGGTCTTGCCCAAAGTAGTCTCAATGCAGTGGTGAGTTGAAAGCTGAATTGGGGGGATTCAAAGGAAGAGGGAGGAGAAGAAGAGGACTTGGTGAGTGCAGGACTCTCCTGGTGCTTGCTATGAAGGGGAGCAAAAACATGGCTGGGGAAGTAGGGGGTGGAATACTCACTGGGATGTGGTGGAGGGAGGACCCGAGGGGCTGTGGGTGGGGCAGAGGAGTCACTTGGTCTTTCCTTTTGGGAGTGAGGGCTGGGCGCCAGCACCCAGAATAGAGTTTTCTTTACCCAGGAGCACAGCGGTTCATCCACAACAGGAGGCAGGATAGGCCCTCCCAGAACTAGAGGGGCTGGATGCTGTGGTAGGAGGGTCTTCTGGGCCCCTCCTGTATTCCCAGTGAAGCTGTGCCACCAGCTGAGACTTGAGGGTGGGACAGGCACAGGAAGTGGGAGGGACAAGAACTGGTGGGGAGGGGACAGAACAGTGAACTGGCTGGGGCAGTTGAGACCCCCACCCTGGAGGCTTTGATGACAGGTGGTGTTTGCTGTGGCGGGAGCCACCCTGAGGACCTGGGGTAGGGCTGTTACTGATCTGTGTCAGCACAGGGCTTGAGCACTAAGCAGTCTCGGGAGGGTCTGGGGGGGGGGTGTGTGTGGAGTGAGAGGTGGAGCCAGGAGTAGGTCTTGGACACGTGTAAGTGGGGGATGGGCTGTTCAGGTTACTTATACCAGGACTGAGCTGGGAGGAAGGAGGAAGCAAACTAGAGGCCTTAGTGCAAGATCTTTCTTTCCCTCCCCCCACCTCATACGCACTTAGTGTTCTGACCTTGGCGCATATTCCCTAATCTTAGCTTTTAGCTCTTCTAGAACTCTGCAGCTTCATCCCTAGCTTGGGACTTGCATACTCTGCCCCCTGCCACCATGCTGCTTGAGGCTGCTGAAGGACATGATCAGAAGGAGCAGGGGAATACTTGGTCCTGTTATGTCACTGAGTAGGGAGGGTTACAGCATCTGGCTCTCTGAGGCCCAGAGTCCTGGGCAGGTGTGGAATCTGGGTGTGTTGGGTATTCCTGGTCCACTGTCATAGTTTTGTTATAAACCAACAGTGTATCCTCACAGGTGGAAGAGTCGTCGAGTCCCGGTACTTGCAGTATGACAAGAAAACAACCAAAAAGGTAATACAGTACTAAGTGTGTGCGTGAAGCAGTTATGAACATGGTTCTGAGTAACTTGGATTCCAAACCATGTTGTGCAAGCCAGTTGCAGCCTGGTCCTAAGGAAGCAGGTCTAGGGGTTTTTGCCCAGGTGCTTTTGAGATTATCAGCTCTTTGTAGCCTCTGTCATTAACACCTTGTTTTTAGCATACTTCTTACAAAGCTATAATCTCTTTTGAAATATAAAATTATTCTTGCCTTTCACCCCAGTAATTCACTTTCAGTCTTTGGAAGCTGTCTTATCCAATGCCCAGCACACAGTCCTTGGTATGTGGCTGGTATTTAAAAACATACTTGTAGGCTTTTAGAGAAGAACTATGGGAAAAAATCATGTGCTTGAATCATCCAATATTGGAGGAAGAATTCAGTAAACTGTTATGTAGCCAACCATGAAGTATCATGAGATTCTTGAAAATAATGGCATGAAACGTACTTAACCACTTGAAAACATGCTGTGTATGAGGTTTAGTGAAAACCATCAGTAGATGACCCAATTACTTATTTTCTTTTGGTGAAGTCAAGGTTTGATTATTCCCCCTATTTTTCAAATCTTGATTTATGATAAAAAAAAAAAAAAATTGAGTCATGTATTTATTTTTGCTGCTCTCTTCCTCTCCGGGTAGGTTGACTTTGTGGATTCTTTTTTTTTTTTTCTCGTTTGTTTGTTTTTGAAATACGTATTCTCACTGTGTCCCTCTGGGTAGAGTGCGGTGGCATCACAGCTCACAGCAACCTCCAACTCTTGGGCTTCAGCGATTCATTTACCTCAGCCTCTTAAGCAGCTGGGACTACAGGCGCCCGCCACAACGCCCGGCTATTTTTGTTGTTGCAGTTGCCCACCAGCCTTGGTGTATGTGGCTGGCACTGTAACCACTGTGCTACAAGCGCCGAGTCCACTTTGTGGATTTTGTTTTTGCAATTTTTGGCTGGGGCTGGGCTTGAACCTGTCACTTCTGGCATATGGGGCCGGCACCCTACTCCTTTGAGGCACAGGTGCTGCCCTGTGGGTTCTTAACACTGAGACTTAACATCCAGCTTGAGGGAAAAGGATATCTTTGTACAAACTGGTAGTCTGCAAAGGGCCTCAGTCCTCTACTCTCCTAATTTTAATGTTGCTGTGAAGATTTGACTATTGTGCCTCCTGTGTTGTATGTATGCTGTAATATTTTAGATCTTTATGCCTTATGTTCCGTTATTGGAATGGTAGTGATGTGGGAGTTATTTATATCCTACTGCTCAAGTAGGGGTCTGATTTTTCACACCTGTCTGGGGTCTGATTTTTCTGGGGTCTGATTTTTCACACCTGTCTGCCTCCTGAGGGTACATGTTATCACGTGGTGCATAGAGTTGGGAGCTTGTCAAAAAGTGATATGAATTTTCAGAAAAGTTTTGAAGAACCGTCCAAAGACAGGTAAACGCAACTTTATTGCACTACATCCTTATACTAGTAATTTTTTTTCTGTTACTTCTTTACTGGTTATGTTGTTGTGCTGTCAAAAGAAAACACCTAAGTTATTACTGTTGTATTAGTTATGGATTTGAAATTTTGCATGTTTCATTTTTGGAACGTAGGCAAGAACCCTACCATTAGGACTAGTAACATCTTTTACCCTTCTTTGAGTTGAAATCCTATTGTAAGTCTCAGGATGCCTCACACTCTAAGTCTACATGAAGTAACTGACCTGCTAGAGACAGATGGCAGCATAGAAGCAAGTGCTATAGTGATACGACCACCTGAAAATGCTATAGCACCTGTTTCTGATGAGGACCCAGGAGATGAAGAAGGTGGAACAATA
>CAUYPK010147697.1:0-24051 GCA_963574355.1 Loris lydekkerianus
AACCTCAGATGCCACAGAAGCATGAGATCAGACCACCTAGTTGGAGTCATAAAAAGGAACCCTGAGCTCAGAGTTTGCAAACATAGTCCAAAGTCTGGAAGGGAACTTTCCTTTTCCTTTCCTTTCCTTCCCTTCCCTTCCCTTCCCTTCCCTTCCCTTCCCTTCCCTTCCCTTCCCTTCCCTTTCCTTCTTTTTTCTTTTCTTTTTTTTTGCATTTTTTTGCCAAAGCCTGGTTTGAACGCACCACCTATGATATACAGGGCCTGTGCCCTACTCCTTTGAGCCACAGGCGCCACCCTGGAAGGGAGCTTTCTTTTCTTTCTTTCTTCTTCTTCTTTTTTCTTTCTTTCTTTCTTTGTTTTTTTTTTTTTTTTTTTGTACTAAGGATAAAAAGAAGAAGAATGAGGCAGTCGTAGTGGAAGGGAGCTTTCTGTGATGATGGCCTTACCTGTGTGACACCGTGACACCCTTGGCCAGCCCCAAGACAACCAGAGGTGTTAGTTGTTTTTCTTAGGCTCAGTCGCTTTGCTACCTACCCACAAATATAGAGGTGAAAAAGGCCATCTTGAGCTTCGTGTTACAAAGGGCTGTGGTTTCTAGAGTTGACTGAGTTGTGAAACTTTGCTCCGACTTGTGGTGTTACAATCTGGCTGTCCAGGGAGGTGATTTCGGGGAAATTTGACTCACCTGCTTTGCATTTGGATGGTACATGCCCACTTTAAGAGAACATGCCTGGGAGGGTAGCGAGTCATGAATGGCGCTTCAGTGGAAGGTTTAGGCAACTCCAGAAAAAGTCGAGTTGGGGACAGACACAAGGCCAGCTCCTGATGGTTGAACCAGTGGTATTTAAAGAAATTCTTATCCCTCCCTTTCTTTGCATGGTCACCTAGAAAAGTCTTGCTGGCCCCCAGTTGGGGGAAAGTCTGAACTTGACACCTTTATCAAAACAAGTCTTCTTCTTTATTTCTTTTTTTAAACAAAATATATGTATTTTATTTATCTTAGAATTGGCAAATAATAGTGGTATGTATTTATGGCATACAAAGTTTTAGTGCATATAATGGATAGTGATCAAAGCAGGGAGATTAGAGTGTCTTTCTTCTCAAATGTTTTTTTTTTTTGCAGTTTTTGGCCGGGACTGGGTTTGAACCCGCCACCTCCAGTATATGGGGCTGGCGCCCTACTCCTTTGAGCCACAGTATATGGGGCTGGTGCCCTAGTCCTTTGAGCCGCAGGTGCTGCCCTCTTTTCAAATGTTTATCATGTGTATTGCCCATATTCAACAGCTCCCTTTCTGGCTATTTGAAAATACAGAGGAACCTCCGGGAGTTGACCCGTCAATGGACCGTAACAAACTGGTCCACACACAGAGGTGGTCAACAGAAGGAGCCAGGCCTGTTGTACTGATACCATTACAAGTGGAACATGTCTGGTCTGTGAAAATTAGGTCAACGTAAGGAGGGTCAAAATTAGGTCAGCTATGGAGGGTCTACTGTTTGTAATTATTGCTGACTGTACTCACCCCATACACACTAGAACTTAAAACCCTCATCTGTAAAAACAAGCCTTTATTTTTATTTTATTTTTTATTTTTACATATATATATATGTTTATTAGATTTCCATTTTTTTGCCTTCACAAAATTAAAAAGGCTTAAATTTTAATAACAATAACAATGTTTAAAACAAGGACTACAAACAAAAACCTCGTAAAGAATGAACGCACATAAATACATTCAGAAAAGGAATTGGACAATTGGTACTTCGAAATATTAAGCAATAATAATAATAATAATGCAAAGAAAGTAACATTCACATTGTCAGATAAGAGTATGTCTGTATAGAATGCCTTGACTCTGAGATTCAGGGTGGAGTCATCAGGTAACTTCTTACTTTTTTTTAAGTGTCAAAAAATAGACAACTAATATTTATAAATGAAAGTAAAAGATGATTTTGAAAAACAGATCTTGCCACATCTTATAGACAACAGAAAAAGAAGAAATACTTCAAAATCATTGTACTTGAAATGGGTACACCTGATATTAAAATTGGAGAAAATATATTATTATAAAGGGGAAATTACAAGCATATGTCGCTTACAAATGAGGATGCAATATTCTAAACAACGTATTAACAAGTTGAATTAAAAATTAATGTTTAAGTAATGTGCTTTGGTCAAAATTAAATCCAATTTATGTGAGAATTAGTCACTATTTTCTTTTCTTGATTTTATTTTATTTATTTATTTTTTTCTTCTTTTTCTTTCCCTCATCTCTTCCCTCCTTTTCTGTCTGGTCTCCCCTTCCCCCATACCCCACTGTGTAATTAATTGTCTTTTTTTTTTTTTTTTTTTTTTTTTTTTTGGTACATTTGCTTTATACTGTTTTTTCACACACAAAGAACATGGCATAGTCTTTGTGAGACTGTGTCACCCTGACCAGGGTATGGTACACCTTGGTATCACAGCCAGTCTTGGGACCTTGTATACAGATAAAAGCTGTAACAGTGTTTTTAACCTTTTATATCTCATGGCACACTTGAACCTATAGTTAAAACGTTCATGTTCCATAATTTAAACACTTAAATTATGTCAATTAAAAAAAGGGAGCATACTTACTGTGCTTTGAGCTTTCTTTTGAGAATAATTTAATTAATGATCTTTAAAAATGTTTGCGGCACACCAGTTGAAAGTCACTTGTCTATAGGAAGAAAGTGTTGCTCAGAACCAGGTGGGCCTTGACATTCCTGTCACCCCACGACCCTGATCCCTTTGAAGGGTAATGGAGTTGTTCTGTCCTTTTAGGAAGCTATAAAAAATAGGCCACAGACCGAGAGGCTTATGAACAATAGATATTTATTGCTCACAGGTCTGGAGGCTGAAGATCCCAGTGTGGCAGGTGCTGTGAGTGGTGGGGACTCAGCTCCTGGTTCATAGATGGAGGCTTCTCGCTGTCTCCTCACATGGTGGGAGGGGCCGGGGAGCTCTCTGGGGTCCCTTTATAAGGACACTGAGGCTTATAAACCACAGACATTACTTGGCCACAGTCTGGAGGCTGAAGATCCCAGCGTGGCAGGTGCTGTGAGTGGTGGGGACTCAGCTCCTGGTTCATAGATGGAGCCTTCTCGCTGTGTCCTCTTACAGTGGAAAGGGCGAGGGAGCTCTCTGGGGTCCCTTTTATAAGGACACCGATCCCATCCATGAGGCTCTACACTCATGAGTTCATCGCCTCCCAAAGTCTGCACCTGCCACACCATCACCTTGGAGGTTAGGTCTTCAACATACAGATTTTTGTTGCTGTGGGGACACAGACATTTAGATAGTAGTTCATCTGTTTTGCTCACTCCGGGTTAAAGGTAGCACCCTTTACCTCTGATTGATTCATTAATGGGATCGATGAACTCATTCTATCAGTGAACATTTTTTTCAGTCCTTTACTGTGCCAAGCACAGAGGCCCAGTGAGTTATTTTTCCAACATAGAATAGATGAAGGCTGCTTTTTAAATGTTACAAGCATAAAGGTGCATTTTCTGACCCTCTGTCCGAGGCAAACTCGTGAATGGAGGTGGCTTCATATTACCTGGGGAGACCTTTTCAACTGGCCTGGTATTTGTGTGAAATTTAAGAAAATACAAAAAGTCAACGTGTATTTACTGATTTCAAGTTAAATTAGTTGCATCCCACAGATCCATGAACTCTTGTACAATATTACTCAGCAATACTGCGATGAACATCCTGTATTTTTAAGTGTGGTGGAAGGATGATATTTGCAGTAGGAAATAGCATTTTGAGATTAAATAACATAAGTGAATACCTTTTAAAAAGTTGGGTGTTTGTTAATGGGCAGTTGTGACTGCACTGCACAGAACCCTCTTGTCAAATTAACATGAAAGATCTTGTGAGTTTTTGCAAATTAAATACATGTTTGGAAGACGTTGCAGACTGAGAAAATGATTAATTGTAAAAGGAGAGCAATGGTATGTTCACTTACATTTAGTAAATGCATAAAGCTACAGAGAAGGGAATTAAAAACCAAGCACATTAGTCTTGTGCCTCTATGCAAAACAAAACAAAACAAAAAAAGTCAGCCATCATCTCTGAAAAGGTCTCCACTTTCTTCCAAGTATGTTTATATTGTTAATAGGTTGTGTGATATTGTCCACAAATCTTGGGAGCTCTATTTTCTTTCACTCTTTATTTTCTCTCTGTTTTTAGATTGAATTATTTCTATTGACCTATCTTTCACGTTCACTTTTTTTTTTTTTTCTGTTGGTTTCTCTGAGTCTACTCATGAGCCATTGAAAGAATTATATATCTCTGCTATCATTAGAAAACAAATTTTACTTCTGGCATTTCCTTCTGCTTAATTTTCTTCTGCTTTTCACCTCTCTGATGAAATATCCCATTTGTATGTACTTGCCTTTTTTTTTTTTGAGACAGAGTCTCACTATGTCACCCTCGGTAGAGTGCCGTGGCATCACAGCTCACAGCAACCTTCAACTCTTGGGCTTAAGTGATTTTCTTGCCTCAGCCTCCCAAGTAGCTGGGACTACAGGCACCCACCACAATACCCAGCTATTTTTTGTTGCAGTTGTCATTGTTGTTTAGCTGGCCCAGGCTGGGTTTGAACCCACCATCCTCGGTGTATGTGTTTGGCACCTTAACCACTGTGCTATGGGTGCCGAGCCTGCTTGTTATTTATGTTTCTATCAACCAGAGTTGTTCAACCCAGCAGTATTGACCTTGGGATGGATCTTTCTCTGTGATGGGGGCTGTCCTGGGCATTTAAAAATGTCAAGTTTAGAATGTTAAGTGGTGTCTTTTGATCTCTGGATGCCAGCAATGTTTCCACCCCTAGTTGTGGCAATTAAAAATGTCTCCAGATACTACTCAACCACCTCCTGGACCTGAAGGGGTAAAAATCACACTTGGTCCAGAACTACCTCACAAGAACATTAACATAGTTATTTTAAAGTATTCAACCTATAGTTCTAATATATAGGTCACCTCTGTATCTGCTTTTGTTGATTGTTTTGTTCCTTGACAATGTTTTTTTTTCCCTCCATATCTTATAATTTTTGTTTGAATGCTGGGCATTGTCAGTAGAGCAGGAGAGACCAAGATACTTTGTATTTACATCCCCCAATAGGCCTTTCCTTCTTCTTCTTGGTCACATATATGTATGTGTATATGTGTGTGTGTGTGTGTGTGTGTGTGTGTGTGTGTGTGTGCTAGATAGACGTGTGCATTTATGTGCTAGAGGGAGGGTGGCCTTAGTCTATCTCGCTAGGGTTGATCTGTGTTTTGTCACATTACTTTAGTGCATCATAAGATTGAAATTCTTCTAGCAGCAAGCAGGGAGACTGCCGTGTTAGAGAATGGGTATTGTGGGGAGTGGTTCTTAAGAAAATGATGGGTAAGTGTGAAGAAAGGAGGGAGGGAAGTGATCGTATACAAGGTCTTATGGACAGGTGGATCTGAATTCATGATCAAAGGAGCTAATCGTTATAGAAGGCTGAATTTTTGCCAGGCACTGACCTATGTGCTTTTTCTACTTCACCTCACTTATTTCTTTGACTAGGTGGTGGGGTAGACACCCTTATTTTTTCCCCACACTCTTTTGTTTCTGGAGCCAAGATTTGAAGTGGGCTTGCTAGGCTAGAATGCAGGACCTTCTCTGCCAACAGTACAAATCAAGGATCACTTTCTGCTGCTGTGGCTTTTGAAGCTGTATGTGCCGGGGTACCCCAGGGCATTTTAAATTGTTGGCAGAAACAGAATTAGACACCTGTGGACATCTAGCTCATAATATTAGCATTATATGTAGCTATACTTTTTTGAAGGGTGATGTTACCTTTGCAAAGCTGTCTTTTCAGTACTTGCTGTAACAACATGTAAGTATCACAGGACAGATAATTTGGAACTGACCTTAAGGAGGATGGCGATGTCCAGTCCTAGTCTGAGTATTGAGAACTTGTGCAGAGGCTAATAAGCATAAATGGTTTATGACATAAAGCTCCTTTGGTTGGTTGAATCTAACTATTTGAAGAATGAAAACATATATATCTATCTATATTTTATATAGAATTGGGTAGGAAAAGCATCCAACTCTTACCCTGGTCAAACCCGGGCATTTCTGGGAAAGGGTCTGCAGGTGGGTCTGCTGGGTGCTGTCAGCTGACCGTTGAGCCATGGGGGTCAAGGGAAGATCTGACAGGCATGTCCAGGCCACTCACCATTCTCACCAAGACCCAAGGGTGTCTGTGTGTTGGTTCATGCCTACTTTGGTGTGTTCAAAGAGGAGCTTAAAGGTTTTCTGAACCATGATTATTTTCACGTGTTCAAGTATTTTATTTTAGATTTGTTGTTTCCGTTATATATCATAAAGGGGGCTGTATCTTCCAATAGGCTTTGGACTCCCTGTTGTTTTTTTGTTTATGGAGGCAGCTGATTTGTGCCTCTTAACTTTCTGTCTTGCTACCGTAATGATTTTTTTCTTGTTTTTTTTTTTTTAAAGACACAGTCTCACTTTGTTGCCCTGGGTACAGTGCCATGGTATCATAGCTCTCAGTAACCTTAAACACTTGGGCTCAAGTGATCCTCGTGCCTTATACTCCCAAGTAGTGAGGCCATAGGTGTCTGACAAGATGCCTGGCTAGTTTTTCTATTTTTTTTTTTATTAGAACATAGCTGTGTAGATTAATGCAATCATGGGGCACCATGCACTGGATTTATATACAATTTGAAATATTTTCATCAAACTGGTTAACGTAGCCTTCCTGGCATTTTCTTACTTATTATGTTAAGACATTTATATTCTACATTTAGTAAATTTCACATGTACCCTTGTAAGATGCTCCATAGGTGTGGTCCCACCAATCACCCTCCCTCTACCCATCCTTCCCCCTCCCCTCCCTCTCCCCTTTCCCCATATTCTTAGGTTATAATTGGTTTATAGCTTACATATGAAAGCTATAAATTAGTTTCATAGTAGGGCTGAGTACATTGGGTACTTTTTCTTCCATTCTTGAGATACTTTGCTAAGAAGAATATATTCCAGCTCCATCCATGTAAACATGAAAGAGGAGAAGTCTCTAAGGGATGGGGTCTCACTCTTGCTCAGGCTGGTGTCAAACTCCTGAGCTCACGCAGTCCATCTGCCTCAGATTCCCAGAGTGCTGGGTTTACAGGTGTGAGCCTCTCTGTCCAGCCACCTTATGAGTTCTTTTTCCCTCCCCCTCCCTTTCTTTCTCTTCCTCCCCTCACCTGCCTTCCCTTCCCCTCCCTTCCCTCCTCTTCCTCTTCTCCTCTCCTCCCATATTCCCTCCTTTGAAAACAATAATAAAGGCTGCTGCCTCCAGTCACACCCTCTTTCTGCCTCCTAACCAACCCCAGTGCTTCCCTCATAGACTCCTTGGCATGGCTTGCACCCTCCTCCTCTTGGGAACTGTGAGTAACAAACCATCTCTTCATTGACGATTGTTTTCTGATCTTTTGGCCTCATCCTACCTAAATCCCATTAAAATCTACATTTCAAAACACCGACTCAAATGTCCTGCTCAGTGCTACCTCAGCAACAGAGGTTATTCCAGGATTCTTGCCCACTGCTGCCAAGGCTCTACAGTGTGGAGATGTTTTTGCAAGTCACACGGGCAGCCTCTTCCAGAGCCTGGCAAAGCCTCAGCAGGGGATGACTGTGGCTTTATCAGGTGTTTTTTAACACACTGTCATTACTCAGGGCTAATACATTTTATTACATTCATGCACCCTGAGCTCCTGGGAATTCAAGGGAAGAAAACCAGAAATAATCGAACCATCACTCCTTGTGGGCACTGGGTAGGGAGCGTCTCTGGAGGCTCGGTTCTAACAAGTGTACTCTGCTTTTAAACCTTACTTTGATTTCTTTGTTCTTCTGTTTCAGTTTTTCCCCGACAGCCGGACCGTGTTGCCATAGTTACCGGCGGGACAGATGGCATTGGCTACGCCACGGCAAGGTACCTGGCGAGACTCGGCATGCATGTTATCATAGGTGATGATTTTTAGTTAGTTTTGTTTTATATCTAATGTGAGATGTGCACGTGTGCCTTTGTAGATGTATGCAGATTTCCACATCGAAGACAAGGTCAGATATAGAGTATCTATAAAGGCAAATATTCAAAAACGGGAAAAGACAGGAAATTGTAATAATCTTTCTGAAATCGTGTTTGTTGTGTTTCTGTACTGATCATGTATTTTTTTCTGAGTGCCTCACTGGAAAAATAACAAAATATATCTTTAATAGTTGTGCTTGGGCTGCTAGTTGGGTAGATTATGTGAGTTCTATTTGGGTAAGTCATGTGAGATCTAGTTTTATTTGGTTATGTGAGGTCTAGTTGGATTTTGATGAGATCTAGTTGGGTGGGTCATATGAGATCTAGTTGTTTTAGGTCATGTGAGGTTTAGTTGGGTAAATCATGTGAGGTCTAGTTGTATTAGGTAATGTGAAGTGTGGTTATGTGCGGTGATGTGAGGTCTAGTTGGGTTAGGTTTTGGTGAGATCTAGTTGGGTGGGTCATGTAATGTCTAGTTGAGTATATCATGTGAGGTCTAGTTGTATTAGGCCATGTGAGGTTTAGTTGAGTAGGTCATGTGAGGTCTAGTTGGGTTGGTCACATGAGGTCTAGTTATATTAGGCCACGTAAGGTCTAGTTGAGTAGGTCATGTGAGGTCTAGTTATATTAGGCCATGTGAGGTTTAGTTGAGTAGGTCATGTGAGGTCTAGTTGGGTAGACTATATGAGGTCTAGTTGGGTTGGTCACATGAGGTCTAGTTATATTAGGCCATGTAAGGTCTAGTTGAGTGGGTCATGTGAGGTCTAGTTGGGTTGGTCATGTGAGGTCTAGGTGAGTAGCTCATGTGAGGTCTAGTTGGGTTGGTCACATGAGGTCTAGTTATATTAGGCCATGTAAGGTCTAGTTGAATAGGTCATGTGAGGTCTAGTTGGGTTGGTCATGTGAGGTCTACGTGAGTAGCTCACGTGAGGTCTAGTTGGGTTGGTCACATGAGGTCTAGTTGGGTTGGTCATGTGACGTCTAGGTGAGTAGGTCATGTGAGGTCTAGTTGGGTAGGGTGTATGAAGTTTAGTTAGGTAGGACATGTGAGGTCTAGTTGGATAGGTTATGTGCAATATAATTAGGTAGATCATGTGAGGTCTAGTTTGGTAGGTCTTGTGAGGTCTAGTTGGGTAGGTCCTGTGAAGTCTAGTTATGAGTGCTGGAGTGGTACATTTCGACACCAAGTGTGTCCTTTCTTCTGGAGATAAACAGAGAGCAAACTTCGGTACCCTCCCTGTGCCTGCTTCCCCATAGAGATTGATAACAACACACAGAAACAGGTGCCCTTTGTGGAGATTGCTTCACCCTAGAAAGAGTCTGATAATCCAAGGCATTAATGAGGGTGGAAGCTAAGGACGCCTCTGTTTAATTTTCGTCGTGGGGTTCCAGCTTTGACTCTTCAAGGCAATCCAATCAATTAGACAGTCTGATTTGTGACTTTGACGATAATTGGATCTATCCTGAGAGAGGCAATTTTTTTTTAAATTTTTATTTTGCATGACATTTTGATTCAAAGTTGCTTAATGAAAAAATCATTGTTGGACACCCAATGAATTTTATATTAAATACATAATAAGAGATGGGTATATACTCAACTTCAAACTTTTTTATCCTCAAAGCTATTAATATGTCAGGAACAATCAACTTCTTGCAAAAGAATTCAGATAGTAACCTGAGTCCAAATCAAGATCATTAATTTTGCTAGAAATAAAGGATATCAAGTACTCAGTTGCTCATCTGCTCACAGTATTCTATTTTATTTATTTATTTATTTATTTTTTAGCAGGCCCAGGCCAGGTTTGAACCCACCAGCCCCAGTGCACAGGGAAGTGCTCTAACCATTGAGCGATGGGTGCCCTGCTCACAGTATTTTAATTCCTAATATTTAGGAATAATTATTTTGGTGGGGTGTCATTCCTTCTTCATAAGGTTTTAATGCAGTGTCATCTAAGGTTTACATCAGTCATTGGAAACCTTCTTCTGTAAGGAGCCAGATTATAAATATTTTTAAATATTTTTTTGAGACAGTGTTTTACTCTGTCACCCTTGGTAAAGTTCTGTGGCATCACAGCTCACAGCAACCTCAAACTGCTGGGCTCGAGTGATCCTCCTGCCTCAGCCTCCTGAGTTGATGAGACTACAGGTGCTTGTCACAATGCCCGGATGTTTTGAGAGACGGTCTTGCTCTGGTCAAGCTGGTCGGGAACTCCTGAGCTCATGCAACCTACCTGTCTTGGTCCCCCAGAGTGCTAGGATGACGGGCATCAGCCACCATGCCTGGCAAAAAATATTTTCATAGATTTCTCTCATAACTATCAACTCTGCCCTCGGAGTGGGAAGTTTTTCATGGACAGTACTGTAGAAAACAAGTGTATAGATTTTCTGATAAAAACTTTTTTGTGTAACAGCAGGCTGTAGGCTACATTTGGTCCCTGTTTGGTGACCTTGGTTTGGGCTCAAAAAAAAAATTTTTTTTTTTACTAGGTAGAAATATTATTAGTTTTTTCAGATTTTAAAAAATTCTCTACTTTTTAAAAAGGGCACCTGTTTCTGTGGGTGGTTATCAAAATAATAGCAACTGCCTTTTAAAAGTGCCTTGGTACCAGCGCAGCTCTGTATGGTCCTGCCAGGAGCCACGGGTGCTGTGGATACAACTTTTCAAACATTCATTTATTTACTTATTTTAATAGGGAAATAAATCTTGTGTACTTTTATGGTGTACAACACGAGGTTTTGCCCTGTGTACACATTTTGAAAGCTAATTCAGGTAAGCAATTCCTTGCATGCTTTGTTTTTTAATTTTTTTGTTTTTTCCCCTCTGGGCAGGGAGGGAAGACTTAAAAATCTACACTTGCAGGGATTTTCAAGTTTCTGATCTATCTTGTCAGTAACTGTAGGGGTAGGAATAGCTCTCCTGGGTGTATTCCTGCTGTCAAAATGATATTTTTTTGTTTTTGAATGACGTCTCTCCAAACCACACCTCCTCTGGCCCTGAGTCCCCTCCGTTCTGTTCTCTGCCTCTGTGAGTGCAACCTCTGTGGACGCCACATCTGAACAGGTCATGTGAGGCCTCCAGGCTGCTCCTGTTCACCTCTCTCGGTGATTCATCCCATCCGGGCGTTTTGAGATGGCCTCGCCCTAGAAAGAATCTGATATGCCAAAGTCTTAATAAGGGTAGAAGCTGAGGAGGCAAGAATTTGTGTAGCCTTTCTGCCAAACCCCTGTCTCTTCCTGCACAACTTAACATAGGCGTTCTGTAGCCAATGACATTTAGAAAAAAAAAACAGAGCTGCCCCAACAAAATCAAACTCTGCCCTTCAATTTCTGAGATAGTGGAGAAACCTACTTTAGGTTGATTTCACCCCAGATTTCCTTGTCTTTAATTTAACCGTAACATCCCTTCGACATAAAACACCCCTTCTCATCTTTCTAAACAAATGTTCCCGGGACCACACTTGAAGATTTGTATGGATTCCTGGTGGTAGGACATAGGAAACCCGGAACACGGAATGGGAGTGCTCTGCCATCCTCAGTTAACAGATGATGTGCCTTAGAAAGTTCTATTTCTTGGGGCGCACCTGTAGCTCAGTGGGTAGGATGCTGGCCACATACACCGAGGCTGGTGGGTTTGAACCCAACCCTGGCCTGCCAAACAACAATGACAACTACAACAGAAAATAGCCGGGCGTTGTGGCAGGCGTCTGTAGTCCCAGCTACTTGGGAGGCTGAGACTCTCTTAAGCGTAAGTAGTTGAGGTTTCGGTGGGCTGTGACGCCATAGCACTCTACCCAGGGTGACAGCTTAAGACTGTCTTAAAAAGAAAAAAACAAAGTTCTATTTCCTTTTTTAAAATTCTATTTCCTTTTTTTTAAAATTTCATTCTTTATGCACTTCATATTAATATGAGGGTACCAACCATTAGGGTATTTTTATTTATTTTTTATTTAATTAGTTATATTTTTTAGTATTTTATTTCAGATTTATATGAGGATACAAATGTTTAGGTTACATTGTTTTCTCTCTTCTCTTCTCTTCTCTTCTCTTCTTTTCTCTTCTCTTCTCTTCTCTTCTCTTCTCTTCTCTTCTCTTCTCTTCTCTTCTCTTTGACACAGAGTCTCACTCTGTCGCAACGTCACAACTCACAGCAACCTCCAGCTCTTGGGCTTAGGCCATTCTCTTGCCTCATTCTCCCAAGTAGGTGGGGCTACAGGTGTCCGCCACAATGCCCAGCTAGTTTTTTGTTGCAGTTTGGCAGGGGCCAGGTTTGAATCCACCACCCTTGGTATATGGGGCAGGCACCCTACTCACTGAGCCACAGGTGCTAGGCGCTGCCTAATTACGTTGTTTTCAATTCCAAGGTAAAGTTTAAGCTGTACTTGAACCCTCCACCCAGGGGGCATCCTTAACACCTTCACATTGTGCATTTTAGGTGATATCCTGCCAATCACCCTCCCTCTTGCTAGGTTATATTTGTAATGGTTTTTTTTTTTTTTTTTTTGCCGTGTGGGTGTGTGTTGCTTTCATATTATTACTGAGTATTTATTTATTTTTAAGACAGAAATTCACTCGGTCACCTGGGTGGAGTGCCATGGCATCTGCCCAGCTCACAGCAACCTCAAACTCGTTGGTTCAAGGGATCTTCCTTCCTCCTCCCTCTCCTCCCCTCCCTCTTGCTAGGCTATATTTGTGTGGTTTTCATTTTTTCATGTGGGTATGTAGTTGTTTATATTTTGGTTTCATATTAGTACTGAGTATTTATTTATTTTTAAGACAGAAACTCACTCTGTCACCTGGGTGGAGTGCCGTGGCATCTGCCTAGCTCACAGCAACCTCAGACTCTTTGGTTCAAGTGGTCCTCCTGCCTCAGCCTCCCAGGTAGCTGGGACTACAGGCACCTGCCATCACACCCGGATATTTTTCGAGATGGGGTCTCTCTCTTGTTCAGGCTGGTCTCAAACTTCTCAGCTCAAGCAGTTCACTTGCCTTGACCTCTCAGAGTGCTGGGATTACAGGCATGAGCCCCTGAGCCTGGCCTTGTTTTTTCAATTTTGCTATATTTGATTTAGGAGAATGTTCTGTAAATCCCTTCAAGTTGTTACAAAGGATGCAGAATTTCCATCTTTTTTTTTGTGGCTGAATAGTATTTCATGGTATACATAAACCACAGTTCACCCATCCACTTTTTTTTTTTTGCAGTTTTTGGCCGGGGCTGGGTTTGAACCTGCCAGCTCCGGCATATGGGGCCAGCTCCCTACTTCTTTGAGCCACAGGCGCCGCCCCATCCATCCACTCTTGTGTTGATGGGCACTTGGTTGGTTCTGCATCTTTGCAGTTGTGACTTGAGCTGCAGTAAGCATTCTAGTGCAAATGTCCTTGTGATGTTTTTGCATACACGTTATCCTTAGGCGATTCTCTACTGTCCTGTGCAAATTATGCCCGCCAGGTGCCCTGGGACTTGGTCATTATTTAAAAGTAAAACATCCAATTTAATGTGCGCCTATTTTTGCCAAGTCAGGGTAAAGAAAATGGATCTTACATTGATGGATTGAATCTACCTACGCGGCTCTGTCAAACCCTAGAACCAAGGGGGCTGTATCAGGAACATACCGTATTTCACTGTTTTGTTCTACCCTTTCTAAAAACCTTTAATTTTTTGTGGTGAATAGTTGCAGATGATCTTAACTTATGTACGTTTTTCCTTTTAGCTGGAAATAATGAGAGCAGAGCCCAAGAAGTTGTGAGCAAGATAAAAGAAGAAACTTTGAACAACAAAGGTACGGGTGGACAAGCCTGTGGCTCCTTCTCCTGGGACACAAGAGTTTGAGTTGTTCATGGTCAGCTGCTGACTTGTGGTGTGGGACTGGGCATGGGGGGGCACGCATGGTGGACACCCCATGACACAGATGTCTCTGCTTTTCTGGTTCTGCATTGAGGAGCAGGAGAGGAAACAGCAATGCAGCAATAGCATCGCTCACTTGTGACGCCTGCTCGGGCTGGTGTTTGGATGTGGCCTTAGATAGCGTTCTTTGTCAAACATAGGTTCTGCTGAAGCAGGACCCTGTTCTATTCTTGGCTGACTACAGAGGCACATGCGAACAGGTGCTTCTGCTGGTTGGGAATCCTTGACTTAAGATAAACCAAACAGAAATATCTTTGACTGTAAGATCCTCTTTTTCATTTTTTTGAGACGGAGTCTCACTGTGTTGCCCTTGGTAGAGTGCGGTGCCGTCACAGCTCACAGCGCCCTCCAACTCTTGGGCTTAAGCGATTCTCTTGCCTCAGCCTCCCAAGTAGCTGGGACTACAGGTGCCTGCCACAATGCCCGGCTGTTTTTTGTTGCAGTTGTCTTGTTGTTTAGCTGGCCTGGGCTGGGTTTGAACCTGCCAGCCCCAGTAACCACTGTGCTACGGGCGCCGAGCTGCTCATTGTGGTTTTGATTGGCATTTCCCCGATGATTGGTGATGTTACGCCTCTTTGTTGGCCATACAAGGGCTGTCTCTGGCCTCACGCTTTTGGGACAGTCGGTGCATTCCCAAGTGATGCTTGTGTTTGGTGTGTTGTAGTTAAAAAAAAAAAAAAAGAAAGAAAAACATGGTGTGTGACACTTCTTCTGGGGCGAGACACAATTATAAGAAGGACTTTACCTAACAATTGCAATCAGTGTAACCTGATACTTTGCACCCTCGATGAATCCCCAATAATTAAAAAAAAAAAGAAAGAAAGAAAGAAAAGAAAATGTCTGGTATCCCCTCGGCCGTGTGAATTTGAGAGGGTGTCTGACAGCACCCCAGAGGGACAGGTTTCCTGTCTCCAGGCACATTTTAATTATTTCTAATAAACTGTGGGAGTGACCCAATGAAGACAGGGAGAGTTGTGCACCGTCAGCTCTGTCCTTGTGTCCTTGCAAATCTCTGTGATGCATAGGTTGTCACACTCTGCCCAGGGCTGGGGCTGCTGGAAGTTTGACTTTGCAACTTGCTCACAGGGGCTTCCCCCCAGCTGGATCCCTGCTGTGCAACCGGGAAGTTCCTGGGGGCTGGGGAGGTGTTTAGTCTCTCTGTGAAATGCTCTGGGGCAGAGGGATTAGTTATTGACTCATGGATTCTGTCCTCCTTCCAGTCCCCTTGCTGGAGCATCACCTCATTATATGGGGATTTGAAGGGGAGCCGTGTCCTGTAATACAGCCAACCCCAAAGCTGCTTCTCCGGATCTGGGACCTGACTTAAGTTCCCAGGCCCCACCAGTGAGTCAGGGCCTCAGGGGAGGGAATCTGTGTATGTCAAACCCCTTGGAGTATCCCTGAGCCTTCTGGGGTATCCCCAAGCTCCCTGGGACATCCCAGAGCCCCTTGGGGTATCTCCGAGCCCTTTGGGGCATCCCCGAGCCCCTTGGGGTATCCAGAGCCCCTTAGGGTACCCCAGTACACCCTCAAGTTGCAGACTCACTGCAGTTTTCAGTACCTTGGAGGGACCTTCATTTCTGGACTATAAGAGAAGTCACATAGGGAACTGACTCATACTTTCCCCTTGTTTTTTTGTTTGCTTGTTTGTTTTTAACCTGAATGAATGAAAAAAAGAAAAGACCAGGAATCCAGAAAAACCTGATCATGTGTGATCAGCCTAAGCAAGAAGATGCACTTTCTGTGGCTGAATCTGATTTCAATTTTATTTATTTTATTTTACATTTCATTTAGTTTTGTTTTATATTATATTTTGTTTCATTTTGTTTTACTTTATTCTATACTTCATTATTTCTGTTTTTCTGTTTCGTTTTTATTTATGTATTTTGTGTTCGTTTTATTTACTATTTAATTTTATATTATTTATTTTATTAATTTTATTTCGTTATTTATTTCATGTCTTTCACATTTTATTAATTTAGCATATTAAATTTAATTTCATTATTTTACGTCTTTCACGTTTTATTTTACTTAATGTATTAAATTTATTTAATTTTATTATTTTATGTCTTTCACATTTTATCATATTAATTGAATTGAATTGGATTAATTTTATTATTTATTTATTTTTGTAGATAGAGTCTTACTTTGCTGCCCGAGGTTGAGTACCGTGGCCCCACAACCTCAAACTCTTGGGCTCAAGCAGTGTTTCTCTGAAGGATTACAGGTGCCCACCACAATGCCTGGCTAGTTTTATTTAATTTAATTTATTTTATTTTATTTTATCTTATATTATCTCATCTTATTTTATCTTATTCTAGTTTATTTTCATTTGGTTTAGTGGGGTTTTTTTCTTAAAGACAAGGCCTTGCTCTGTCAGCCTAGGCTGGAGGACAGTGGTATCATCAGACCTCACAGCAACCTCAGACTCCTGGGTTCAAGTCATCTTCTGGCTTCAGCCTCCGAAGTGGAAAACTTAGCTGGACTACCAGCTGTAGGCATGTGCCACCGCATCCAGCTAAGTTTTCCATTTTCTTGTAGAGATGGGGTCTTGCTGTGATGCCCAGGCTGGTCTCAATCTCCTGACCTTACGCTCACCTCCCACCTTCCCTCTCAAAGTGCTGGGATTACAGGTGCGAGCCAGTGTGCCTGGCCTCTGTAGATGTTGAAAAAGTCTAAAATCTTCTCAGATTTACAGGTCAGTTAGCAGAACCTCTGGCACGTCCATCCTGGGAGGTGACCATGAATGGCCTGGCCTGGCCTGTGATGGGGGGGGGGTTTGCCTGTGGTCCTTGAAGTAGCCTTCATCCAACCGAGTCTGCCTCCAAACCCAGCATCCTCCACCCGTATCCCAGACACCCTGCCAGGCCCACTTTACACTTTACTTGGGGTGGGATCTGATCTCCAGGGGATATCTCTGGCTTCCCCTTCTGCCACAGTGGTCATACGTGTCCACCAAACTCAGCTGAGCCTCACTGTAAATCATGCTCCTGAGTACGAGTTCCCACGGCTGTGCACCTGCTCAGACTGGCTGCTCTGAGTCTTAACACCCCCCTCTCCCCATCACGCACTGCAGGAGGCCAGAGGGAGCCCAACATGCACAGCTGCTTTTCCTTCTTCGGCGATTTCTGCATTGGGAAGTCGTAACCAGTGCGTTCTTATTCATTTAAAAATTTATTAATTTATACATTTATTAATTTATTAATTTATCCAAGCAGGTGAGTGCACATCCCTCCACCACAAACCAAGGTTGCTGGTGACCATCTGCAATGCAAAGATTTCCAAGTGCCCACTTCTCACATAGCCCAGTTTCTCCTTTAATATGCCCTTTTTCTTTAAAAAAAAAAAAACTTCAAATTAATATGAGGGTGCCAATGATTAAGTTACATTGCTTGCATTTATTTTTTTACTTGTTTCAGCTTTATTGAGGGTGCAAAGAGTTATGGTACACTGTTGGCAGTTGCTAGGTAAAGCCTCACGTATAATTTTTTCCCACCCTCGGTAAAGTTCAAGTTGTAGTTGAGTCCTTCACCCCGGGGTGTGCCGTGTACCCCACATTGTGCACATGAGAGCTCACCAATTCCCCTCCCATCTCCCTTCTTCCCTCCGTTTGAATTTAATTATGCTTTTGTCTCCTGTGGGTGTGTAGTTGTTTTTCTATTGACTTCGTATTGGAATTGAGGACATTGGATTCCTGCTTCTCCATTCTTGTGATGCTTTACTAAGAATAACGTGTTCCACCTCCATCCTGTTAATACAAAAGATGGAAAGTCTCCATCTTTTTAATGGCTGAATAGTATTCCATGGTGTACACATACCACAGCTTGTTAATCTGCTCCTGGGTTGGTGGGCATTTAAGCTGTTTCCACATTTTGGTGATTGTAAATTGAGCTGCGATAAACACTCTAGTGCAAATGTCCTTATGATAAAATGATTTTTTTTTTCCTTCTGGGTAGATGCCCAGGAATGGGATTGCAGGATCAAATGGAAGGTCGACTTTTAACTCTTTGAGGATTCTCCATACTTGTTTCCATAAAGGCTGTACTAGTTTGCAGTCCCCCAGCAGTGTAAAAGTGTTCCCTTCTCTCCACGTCCACGCCAGCATCTTCAGCTCTGAGACTTTCATCTGTCCTTAATCCCGTTGTTTTTTTTTTTTTTTGTCAAGTTCTTGGGTTAATACTGTGTCCTCTTTTCTTTCTGATATTTTCTTTCTTTGAAATCATGCTCAGTTGAAATCATATTTTTTGGGCAGGGATGTGGAACATAGGAAGAGGTTTATACACAAAAGTATGACTCGTTCAGCTGTCAAATATACCGTATATACTTGAGTATAAGCCGAGTTTTTTCGGCACAAAATTTATGCCGAGTTCGGGTTTTTCGGCACAAATTTTGTGCTGAACAAACTTGGCTTATACTCAAGTATACACAGTAAATTTGGGATCGTCTTCAGAGACAGAGGTGACGTGGCTAAAATCTAGGGAAGTATTTTTTTTTACCCTGTCATTATTTAGCCGCGCATGGTGCAAACACATTTATGAGTTCTTGGGTAATTAGGTGTTGATGGCAGCTGTCTTATTTAGAACAGATAGTCTCACTCATTTGCCAAAATCCCCCAAACACAAACAAATAAATAAAAGATCCCCAAAATGCAATAAAAGCTAACAACTGACAGACATCCGAGTATTCACATTAACTCAAATGGGCATCCGAGTATTCACATTAACTCAAATGGGCACCACATAAAGGTTTAAATCAGCGTCCTCAAACTGCGGCCCACGGGCCACATGAAGCGGTGTGAATTGTATTTGTTCCCGTTTTGTTTTTTGCTTCAAAATAAGATATGTGCAGTGTGCATAGGAATTTGTTCATAGTTTTTTTTTTTTTTTTAAAGTATAGTCCAGCCCTCCGACAGTCTGCGGGACAGTTAACTGGCCCCCTGTTTAAAAAGTTTGAGGACGCTTGGTTTAAATGCTCGTCAGAGTGCTAAGGGATGGTGAATCCTGTTTTGCCAAGTTCTCGATGAGTTCAAACAAGTCCCAGCAGAGTCCCCGAGATCTCAAATGCTCAGAGTGAACAGACTGGAAATGCCTTGTTTGTTTTCCTCTTGGAAAAGCGAAAAGCGCCCTTGTTTTGCATGAGAGTTGTATAATTTTCATCCTGAAGAACGTCTGTGACTCATGAGAGTTTCCTAACATTACTGGCTGCGTCTCCTGTGCCCTCTTTTCCTCGGAAAGAAGCACGTTTGCAGAATGTGGGTCTACCTAGCTGTCCCTTGGGGTTTGCTTTTGTTGGAAGAAACCACTGCTTATTCTTCATAACGTGATGGGCGTCAAGAAGGCAGATTGTGCGTGCTTAATTGTGAGGGCATTTTTTCACCGTAGAAATGCCTGTTTGTGAATCACTATTTGGACCTATCCAAGCATGTGTAGGGTATTTAATTTTTCTTTCTTTCTTTCTTTCTTTTTTTTTTGGGACATACTCTACTATCTTGCCCTAGGTAGAGCGCCATGGTGTCACAGCTCACAGCAACCTCAAACTCTTGGGCTCAAGTGATCCTCTTGCCTCAGCCTCCCAAGTAGCTGGAACTACCACAACACCCAGCTATTTTTTTGGTCGCAGCTGTTGTTGTTTAGCAGGCCTGGGCCAGGCTCGAACCCACCGGCCTCGATGTATGTGGCTGGTGTCCTAATCACTGAGCTACAGGCACGGAGCCAAGATACTTAATTTTGTTCGCAGGAACAGAATAGCGTGGAGTTGGTGCGAATTATGGTAATAGGCAATCAAGCTAATAGAAATGTACTTCATCTAAGCCTAAAATAAATCCTTGTTCATGCACAGGGAGGCTCTTTATTAATCTTTCTGCATGCAGGGGAAGTGGGTTGGGGTTTTAAAAATGCACGCTGCCCCTGTCGACTGTCCCTGCTCAAGTAAGGGCTCTGGGAGGACACAGGTGTATTCTCTGGTCTCACCTGCACCTGAAACCCTGCACAGAGCAGGTGCTGAGAACCACAGGGATCCACGTCTATCACGTGTGTGCACATATGTTATTAAATGATAGACACACAACAGTTTCCAGGCTGGCATTTTCCTCAGCCAGCAGAGAACTCCAAAGTGGACGGAGACCTACTTTGAGGCAAGAAGGTACCTAAAATTTACCTTCTACCTGTTAACTTTCTGAGTTTATAGAGTGATCCCTCTGAAGCTTGGCATGCTCAGGCAAACCATCTTGTTGTGAGCGTTCATGGCACCGATTTCTCTACCTTACCCTCTTGGTGTGCTTTGTTTTAATGCACAGAGTTCTTGGGAGATAACTTCTAACATGACATTGCTAGCACAACATTTGGCGTGAGTTTGTTGGCCAACAGATAATGATATTTATTTTATACCCAAGACAGGTTGTAACAGACTCAGCATACAGCTGAAACTACCTTTGTCTCTTTTTTTTATTTAACAGAAAATGGCCCTTATTGTCTGTTTATGTTTTTATACTATAGTCTATTGTTTGTTCCATTTTTCCCGTACGGTCTTGAGTCAGCTGGTCAGCGGTCAGGGGCAGAGAGATGATCACAGTATGTTTTCTGAAGGATGGAAAGAGTCATGCAGTGTTCTGAAGTTTAATTCGCCACTGCCCGTCTCACTATCATTTTTAAATTTTTTTCACTATTAAAATTTGCCTTAATACTTCTTTGGGGAAAAAATATCACAGTTTTAGTGAATGAACGAGAAGCATTTTTACAGTAGCAGTAGGCTATTATTTTTAATATCTATTATGCTATGAATTCATAGGGAAAAGGTTCCAGTACTCAGGGAGGAACCTTGTCATTGAATGTGACAAAGCATCGTATGACTTCAGTTAGTGGGGAATAAGTTCCAGCGCCTTATATTATTGGTACCCGGGATCTATTGGTTATCCCGTGTGCTATGCTGTATACCTATTATGCTATGAATTCATGGGGAATACGTTCCAGCACCTTCTATCACTGTTACATGGGGTCTGTTGGTTATCCCGTGTGCTAGGCTGGACACCTATTATGCTGTGAATTCATGGGGAATAAATAGGTTCCGGCACCTCATAACACAGTTCCCTTGGTGCTCCTGGGTGTTACGTTAGATGCTTATTATGCCATGGATTCATAGGGAATGGGTTCCAGGAGCTCAGGCTCCTTTCCATTAGTTCTCACAAAGTGGGCTTCTCTGGGTGGCGCAGGCTGGCGCTTCCGTTGAACCCAGGTCCCTTTCTCTTTGGCTTCCTTCTTTTCCTGATCATTTTCCTTCACATGTTTCAGGAAGCTGTCTCAGCTCTTAGAGTGCTTAATGTGCTCAATGCGAACATTAATCCTCTTGGTGAGAATCTTGCCCTTAACTTGTTTGTTTGCAACAATGCCAACGGCATGTGGGTGACACTGCAGACTCTTCCAGTTTTGCCATGGTGACATCTGTGTGGCATGCCTTTTTGAACAGTCCCATTCCCTTGATGTCTACAATATCACCTTTCTTGTAGATTTGCATAAATGTGGCCCAAGGAACAACTCCATGTTTTCTAAAAGGACCCGAGAGCACTAACCAAGTGCCTCTCCTCTTTACCTTTCTGTTTGTCATTTTGGTGAATTACTGGAAGACGGTGTCTCCGGCCAAAAGGTTCACTGTGCTTTTATTTAATCCTTAATTTCTCAAGGTCGTAAGGATTCATCTTAACCTTTGGAAGCACTTAAGGACTTCTTTGCAAGGCAAGCTCCGTGCGAGAGGGCGATTGTCTGCCTGGTTTCCTTAGCGCCTTTTAAATACTTAAATGACTTAAAAATCATTTCCTCAAGGAAGAATTTTTATTCTCATACCGTCTGCAACATTATTTTCTCCCCGCCAATAAATTATGAGATATTTTCATCAATGATATGGTTCCCATGTTTTGCCCTTAAAATCTTTTATTTGCAAGATGGCGTTGTCACCGTGGACATTGGTTTTGTCCAGTTACTTTGGATGCATTTCAAAGTGCCTGGTGCGTCCAAGCTATGGAATTTGAGATCATTCACATTTTCTCCTGTCTGAAATTTATGCCTGAAATATTACTTCCATAATTTCCCCCCCTTGGAGATTTGAACGTTATTTGATATAAAATATCAATATATACATCATTTAGGATTTTGTTTTTCAATAAAGTTTCAAGGATCATTAATGACATTTTAAACATTTCATTTATTTGTTTATTTTTATTTATTTATTTATTTATGTATTTTTTGAGACAGTCTCACTGTGTCACCCTCAGTAGAGTGCTGTGGTGTCACAGCTCATAGCAACCTCAAACTCTTGGGCTTAAGCCATCCTCCTGCCTCAGCCTCCCAAGTAGCTGGGACTACGGGTGCCCACCATGGCGCCTGGCCATTTTTTTGTTACAGTTGTCATTGCTGTTTAGTTGGCCCGGGCCAGGTTCGAACCTGCCAGCCTTGGTGCACGTGGCTGGTGCTGTAACCACTGTGCTATGGGTGCCAAGCCAACACTTTAATGAGACCCAGAGATGTAGTCACTTCTTGAAGGATCTCAAGAAATCTTCAATAGAAAAGGACCATGTGGCGGGGTGTGGTGGCTCACACCTGTAATCCTAGCACTCTGGAAGGCTGAGGTGGAGGGATCCCTTGAGCTCAGGAGTTGGAGACCAGCCTGAGCAGAGAGCAATAACTCTACTAAAAACAGAAAAATGAGCTGCACATGCAAAATACACCTGTAGTCCCGACTACTCGGGAGGCTGAGGCAAGAGGATTGCTGGAGCCCAGGAGTTTCAGGTTGCTGTGAGCTGTGATGATGTCGTGGCACTCTAGCCCAGGGTGACAGAGTAAGACTCTGCTTGCATAAAAATAAATAAACAACAAAAGGACCATGTGTCTCTGAAGTACATGTCATGATTCAGACAGAACAGGGTCCATCCTGCACATGTGGCTGGGAACGGAGGGCTGTGTCAAGCAGACATGTGGCTACCCACTTTGGCCGTCCAGTCCTCCGTACCTGTTGGGATTTGTAGGCATACGTAAAACTCATCCCTACATCAAGCTCTGTTAGGTTCACCTTGTAGTAGATACTTTAAACTCTTAATATCTGAGTGAATTCCCATACCATACCACAGTGCCTTGTAGGTAAATATTTCTCTTTGGTGAGTTGGCACATCTTTATTTTAAAGACTTTTCTTGTAGAATCTACAGTCCAGCAATATTTTGCCCACTTCAGAGAGCACCATCTCTTTTGGGGAATTTGCACCATCCCCAATATTTGTAGATAACAGGCCCCTCCTCATCTAAGGAGGGTTACAACCATTCTCATTCCTTCCTTTACCTCTAAATTCCCAGCTGCTTCCATTTTTCTCTGACCGGAGAAACTTCCATGAGTGTTTCTGCAGCTGTGGGTCTGCCTAGGACCGCCAACTTGCGTTTATCAGAAAGTCTAATTGCTTTGCCTTTGTAGTTGGCAGCTATTGGTAATTGGTGTGGAATTATGAGTTGAAAACGTTCCCTACCCCGAGGACTTGGAGGTCGTTCTTACCAGGACTTCTGACCTCCTTCGCTTAGATGAGAAATGATATAATAATAATTGATATTTCCTGAATATGGTATGCCTTTCTTTTCCGTTGTTAAACTCTATTTTACTTTCTGTCTTCAGAAATGTGATAATATCTCTCATAACGATTCTTTTTCCTTTCATATTTATTCTGTTTGGGTTTACTGGACTCCCTGGATTTGTAGATAGATGATTTTGAGCAAATTTGGATAATATTTAGCCAGTGTTTCTTCAAATACTCTTTATTCTCCGTTTTTCTTTTGTGTGTGTGTTTTTTTCCTCCCTAAATGACCACAATTACAGATTTGTCGGATTGCTTGATACTGCTTCCCACATTTCATTGTTTTGGTTCATACATTTTTTTCTTTTTCTTTCTCTCTTTCTCTACCAACCCCCCCCCCCCCCACCCTAACTGATTGCCTACGGTCCAGTTGGTTTTTTTATGTTTTTTTTTTAATTACCCCCATTTGCGTTGGTGTTAAAGAAAGTTTTTTTTTTTGGAATAATTTCCCAAAAATA
>CAUYPK010147700.1:0-10427 GCA_963574355.1 Loris lydekkerianus
GTTCAGAATAATTAATAAAATGTTCTTTAATTATGGGTTTCTGCCTGTAAATGGAAGCTGCTTTTCATGCACATCAAAAACTCTGTATTCATCTTTACAAAATAGAGTATATTAAATTAATCATCAAAAAAAAAAAAAAAAAATGTGACAATATTGACCAGGTTACAATGTTTCTCTTTAGGGGACCCATTAATTTTAAGCAGGTTTTATATCTCTGGATGAATTTTCACTCAGGATAAGAAAGACTTCTAGCATCTGGGGTCTTATTTACAGTAACTTCAAAAAGGATATGTGTATTTCCTTCTTTTATCATGAAGAATTCCAAAAGAAACAGAAGAGGAAAGAATACTCTTTCACTTCCAGCCTCACCTGCTGTTAGGGCTCCCTGACAACACCTCACAGTAGGCAACGGAAACTTCCATGCTACTGCCCTGCCTCACCATTCTCTTGGTTTGGGCTTATCTGCTCTTTATATTACAGAAGTTATTTATCTCTGTTACTTCATTAGAGTATCATTTTCTTGAAGAGAAATATGATGTACAAGAAGGATGTGATACATTACTTACATTTGTATTTCTATAATCTACCACAAAAATGACCATTAAAGACTTCAAGTAATTCTTTTTAATTGAATAATTCTGCAAAAGTGTTTTATAATCCTTAGTACCATCTCTACAGTTAAAATAAAAA
The DNA here is from genome assembly GCA_963574355.1 of Loris lydekkerianus. Lineage (NCBI taxonomy): Eukaryota > Metazoa > Chordata > Mammalia > Primates > Lorisidae > Loris > Loris lydekkerianus. The sequence goes on from CAUYPK010147700.1 coordinate 691, forward strand.
CATTCATTTTATCACAAGGACATTTGCACTAGAATGTTTATTACAGCTCAATTCACAAAGTGTTATTTGTTTCTTAATATTTCCTTGGACCATGGAGCATTTTCTTTATGACGTTTAAAACATTCTCGACAACTTTAAATTATTAAACCATGGCTATCTTTTTTTGGCATTAAGCATAATGCACAGTGCTCAATTTATCAAAAGTACATATATATTTAAAGAGCTCCTGAATCGTGGCTGGCACTATTCTAGTTACTGGGATCCTATGAGGAATACAGTTAATAAAGGTAGTCTACAAGGCTATTATAACCAAAAATGCATGATATTGTCACAAAAACGGAGATACAAATCCATGTATCAGATCAAAAACTAAGATATAAAAACCACCCTCATATTGACAACTAATATTTAACAAAGCAGACAAAAACATACACTGGAGAAAAGAATCCCTATTCAATACTTGGTGCTGGAAAAATTGGATAGCCACATGTAGAAGACTGAAACAGGATCCACACCTCTCGCCACTCACAAAATTAATTCACAATAGATAACAGACTTGAATCTAAGATACGGAACAATGTGAATTCTAGAAGAACATGTTGGAAAATCTTTTAAAGATATTTGCCTAGACAAAATATTCATGAGGACCTCAAAGGCAAGCACAGCATCAATAAAAATTAACAGACAGGTCTTTATTAAATTAAAAAGCTTCTGTACAGCCACAAAAATAGTCCACAGATTATATAGACAACCTACAGATGGGAGAAAACAGATATCTGCATGTTACCCATCCAATAAAGGGCTGATAGCCAGAATCTGTAAAGAATTCAAATAAATCAGCAAGAAAAAATTAAACAACCCCATAAAAACTGGGCAAAAAAAGCTTTTCAAAAGAAGATAGACTCATGGCCAATAAATACATAAAAATGTTCAACATTTTTCATCATGAGGGAAATGCAAATCAAAACAACGAAGAGATATCACCTATCTCAGTTAGAATGTCATTTATTGAAAAGTCTCAAAAAAGTGCTGGCATGGATGCAGAGAGAAGGGAGCTCTTATACACCATTGGGAGGACTGCGAAACATGCATCCTGCATAGAAAGTCTTATGCAGACCCCTCAAGTACTAAAAGTAGATCCAGCATTCCCGCTGTTCGGTATTTGCCCAGAGGAAAACAAATTATTTTATCCAAAAGACATGTGTACTCAAATGTTTATTGTAGCACAATCCACAATCACAAAGATGTGGAATTGATCCAAACGCCCATCAGTACAGAAGTGGATTAATAAAATGTGTGTATGCATACCATGGTGTATGGCTCAACCATTAAAAACCACGTAAACTAAGACCTTTTATAACAACGTGGATGCAATTGTAGACCATTCTTCTAAGAAGAGTTTCATAAGAATGGAAAAAGAAACACCACATGCATTCACTATGAAGCTGCAACTAATTGATCAGTGCCCACGTGCACATTTGGTACCAAAACTCATTGAAAACTAAGCAACTGTGTGTGGGGTTAATTCACACCTAACGGGTACACTGCACACTATTTGGGGGATGGACACACTTGCAAATTTGACTCACTCTGCACAAAGGCAATTCATGTAACCAAAACGTGTGTACCCTGCAATATTCTGAAATTTTAAAAGAAAACTTATTTCACCTTCCTCATAAAGCAGCAGTTCTCAACCTGTGGGTTATGACCCCTTTGTAACAATGAAAATACATCCTGCGTGTCAGATATTTACGTTATGATTCATAACAGTAGCAAAATTACAGTTATGAAGTAGCAACGAAAATAATTTTATGGTTGGGGGTCACCACAACATGAGGAGCCGTATTAAAGGGTCGTGGCAGTAGGAGGCATTAGGAAGGTTGAAAACCAGTGCTCACAAAGGACATGATGTTACTGGTTATAATTCCTATTAAAATGCATTTTTACACCAAACTGTTTAACAGAGCCTTCACCTCACTTAATTGTGTTAAGACATTCATTCTCTATGATTTAATAAAAAAAATTGTTAAGAGTAAAAATAAATAAATAACAATGCATTTTTATATTCTGAAATGGCAGGATGTGTTTGAATTTTTGATTCACCCAAAGAGGTGCGGATTTCTTCACAGGCAGTCACTCCAAATTATGTTTCAGTTGCTGTGTTCAAAGGGCATGGGTGTTCTTGGGCGTCGTAATGGAAACCGGCAGACCAGAATCACAATTCTTGGCAATGCAGAGAGGAAAAGCAAGTGGACCTCTGTGATTTTTTTTTTTTTTAATATAGACTATAATTTGGCTTCAGAAAGCCTCATTGATATAGTATTTTTGAAGACAATCTAGAAACATGATCTCCTGTAAATCATTAGAGAAATAAAAAATGAATGCCATGTCCATCGCTTCAGTGCCTGCACCACGCCACCTGCACGCCTCGGGAGGTGAGGACGGACTAGGGACCATCAGTTAAGCAGAGCCATGTGACCAGGAAAGTCATTTATTGTTTATTCTGGTGAATGTTTTCTTAATGCCTGGAGCAACGTGGACAACCTAATAAGAGCAGTTTTGACTTCCAGATTTTTTTTGTTGTTTTTTTTAAGGGAAGGAAACAAAGCTTTAAGAATGGTAATTGAACCCATAGTTATTCAAAAATCATCTCTGCTGTAATTATTACATAAAAAGAGAAACCCATTAGCTGTAACAAAGAGGCTAAATCCATACTGATTACTTCACAGATACAACTTGCCTTAAATCTGGAAAGAATAAAGGCAATTTTGTTAGATGTACCTGCCTTTCTTCCAGGATTTTTTTTTTAATTGCTTCAGGTCTGATAGATAAATAGGGTCAAATGGAAAAGAAAACAAAATCCCAGACTGACAGATGTGTTTGTTAGACTTCCTCATAAATGGAAAACAATAAAAAAAGTCTTAAAAGTGCTGCTGAACCGCACCAGTTGTATTAAAAGTCAGTGTATCACTGTGTGTCCTCAGTTTACGGGACATATTGTTTTTAACATTTTATTTGAAACGTGTCTTAGCATAGTGAGAGTCAGTTCAGTTCAAACCAGAGCAATAAGCCTGTGTTAAATACTTCCCTCCTACGGCGCAGGTGGAAGGTCCCATCCCTGAGGGGCAGGTGGAAGGTCCCATCCCTGAGGGGTAGGCTCTGTGGGGTCCCAGTCTGTCTGGGAAAGGAGGTCTGAATCAGTTAACCACAAAGCAAGACAGGATGTATTAGGCGCTGTATTACAGATACAACCCAACAGGAGGGTCCAGCTGATGGAGGAATTAATTCTGACAAGGGAAGGAAAACACCCCTGAGAGTAGGTTTTGAGCAAGTTCATTTTGAAGGATTCACACTTTGATAGGTAAAAGAAGGAAGGGAAAGTGGAGATGCGAAGGATGGGTGAGCACAGGGACACGGGCGGGGTGTTCTAGAGGTCAGAGCAGTGGAGGGTGAGGGTGCACAGGGAACTGGGAAGGACGACTGAAGCTAAGTACGGGCTGGAGGGCATTCTGAGTCTGTTCTCTAAATAATAGGAATGCACCAAAGACTCCCAAGCAGACAGTTACACAAGCTCACCTGTGTTCAGGAAGTTAAACTTGGTGCCAAAGAAAGGGATAGATCACCATGCACAACACTTCAAACTCGAGAGATTATTTAACAAATTATTAACACTCAAGTGGGAGAATGTGGGGTGTTTGAGCCCCAGCTGGGGCAAAGAAAACGTAAAAGTGGGGAAAGTACGAGTGAGGTGTGCTGAATGGTGGGGCGTGGAAGTTAGGAACAGGCCTTGGGTAGGGAAGGTTAATGACACAATGACCGAGACGCAGGCTGAGAAGGTGCGGAAAAGTCAAGGTGAAAAACACTTTTTATACAGCAAGCACTTGGAGATTTGCTGACAGGCTATCTGTGATTTAAAAGATCATCAAGCTCCTTGAATCTCAGTTCTTGATTGGCTGGCATTACAGGTAGCAGAGGAGCAGTATTTTAAAATAGGAGGTCCATAGCCAGTTGCAAGAGGTTAGGATTTCTATGGTCTATGGAGCAATGTTTTATTTATTTGTTAGTTCATTTATTTTCAAGTTCCTCAAGTGATATGGGAACACAGCCAGATTGAAACCTTCTAAAACAATGTGTATACTGTAAACATTATCCTAATACGTAATGAGATTTAGATCCCTTTGAGAACCTCTATTTTTTGACAGATTATTATTATTATGCAACTTGCATATCTTTGTTCTCCACATCTTCATTTGGAACCCACGACATATACCCAGGTGCTTAAACTGAGGGAGGTTTTCTTTAACCAGGGCAAAAAGACGTCATCCTTATGTTTAGTTTTTTTTGTGTGTGTGTGTGTGTGTGTATTATGTTTATTTATATGTATTTTTACAATTTCAAATTAATATGAGTGTACAAATTTTTAGTTTACATTTGTCTCACTTCCAAGGTAAATTTTCAGCTACAGTTGAGCCCTTCTCGCAGTGGGAGTGATAAACTCTCACACTGTGCACATGTTGCCCTACCTCCTACCCCTACCCCTACCCTCCCCCTTGCTAGACTATATTTATGTTTTATGGTTCCATCATTCATGTGAGAGTGCAATTATTTATATATTAGTTTCATATTAGGGTGGAGTACACAGGACTTTTTTTCCATTCTTGAGATACTTTACACTAAGAGTGTTTCAGCTCCATCCAGGTAAACATAAGAGATGTAAAGTCTCCATCTTTTCCTATGGCTAAATAGTAGTCCGTGGTGTACATATGCCATAGTTTAATCATTTATCTATCTATAGTTTAATCATTCATGTGTTAATGAGCATTTGGGTTGCTTCCAAGATTTGGCAATTGTGAATTGAGCTACAATAAACATTCTGGTCCAAATGTCTGTGTGGTAAACGAATTTTTGTTCTTCTAGGTAGATACCTAGTAATGGGATTTTGGGATCAAATGGAAGGTCAACTTTTAGTTCTTTGAGAATTGTCCATACTTTTCCCCATAAATATTGTATTAGTTTGCAATCCCCCCAGCAGTGTATAAGTGTTCCCTTCTCTCCACATCCACTCCAGCACCTGCAGATTTTTTACTTTATGATGTGGGCCATTCTCACTGGGGTTAGGTGATATCTCAGAGCGGTTTGTAACTTGCATTTCCCTGATGATTAAAGATAATGAGCATTTTTTCACGCATTTGGTGGCCATTCTTCTGTCATCTTCAGAGAAGTTTCCGTTCAAGTCTCCCACTCACAAGGACATGGGTTGTTGGCTTTTTTCCTGTTGATGCATTAGAGCTCTTTGTGTTTGTTAAATGGGGTCAGAGGAGGTCAAACTCTCACTCTGTGCAGATGACATGATCTTATTCCTGGAAAACCCCAGGGACTCACCTACAAAGCTCTTAGTGATCAAGGAATATAGCAGCATATTAAGGTACAAAACCAATGCCTACAAATCAGCAGCCTTCAGATATACCAACAGCAGTCAAGGTGAGAATAAAATCAAAGACCCCGTGCCTTTTACAGTGGCTCCAAAGAAGATGAAATGCCTTGGAATACATCTAATAAAGGACATGAAATATCTCTATAAAGAGAAATATAAAACCCTGAGAAAAGAAATAGCAGAAGTCATTAACAAATGGAAGAATGTATCATGCTGGTGGCTGGGAAGAATCAATACCATTAAAATGTCCATACTACCCAAAGCCATCTACAAATTCAATGCTATCCCCATCAAAGCACCAACATCATACTTTAAAGAACTTGAAAAGATAGTACTTTGTTTCATAGGGAACCATAAAACCCCAAATAGTTAATACAACTCTTAGAAATAAAAATAAATCTGGAGGCATCATGTTAGCAGACTTTAGATTATACAACAAGTCTGCAGTGATCAAAACAGCATGGTAATGGCACAAAAACAGAGATGTAGATTTGTGGAATAGGATAGAGAATCTAGAGATAAACTCAGCCACATATTGTCATTTGATCTTCCATAAGCCTGACAAAAATGTGCACGGAGGGAAAGAATTCCTATCTAACAAATGGTGCTGGGAGAACTGGTTATCCACAGGCAGAAGTCTGAAACCAGACCCACACCTCTCACCATTGACAAAAATTGATTCTCAGTGGAAAAAATTTATAAATTTAACACATGAAACAATAACAATTCTAGAAGGAAGTGTGGGTAAAACAATGGAAAATATTGGCCTGGGCAAAGATTTTATGAGGAAGCTCCCTCACCCCCAAAAAACAAATATCTGGGATTTGATCAAGGTAAAAAGCTTCTGCACAGCTATGGGCACCACAACCAAAGTAAAGAGACAGTGCCTTTGGAACAGGAGAAGATTTCTGCATGTTACAAATCTGACAAAGCCCTGATAATTAGAATCTCCATTTCAATTTTAATATTTATTTTTCCTTGAAAGTCACAATTTTGACTGTGATTTTTACCTCAAACACTGTACTCTAAACTTAGATTTTGGGCTACACAAAAGCCAGAGGCTGGATACTCAATCCTTTTTCTGAAATTCCATCCTACAGCGTTGTGAATACATGCTGCTTGGTTTCTAAGCTCAGGTGGAAATATTAGGAGAAAATATTCTACGAAAGTGTTGCATTCTTTCTAGCTGCATTGTAGCCTATTTGTATTTTAGTTCTTCAATAATAAAGATAACTGTCCCTATCTCTCATGGTCATTATAAATATTGAATAAGAAAAATTAATAAAGAATACACATTAATTATTAAGTTCTCAGATATCACAGATTTCACATATGTCATCTAGCCAATTATGTGTGTCACACAAAGAATCAGATAATACTCCTGTTTAGGGAGAAAAATATTAGTTATGAGCAGAATTGCCACAGGTCTTCAAAATACATCTCCTGCAACAGTAACGAATGCTCTCGAGATGCTGAGCAGTTCCGAAGCCATCTGGAAACTCTCCGACGGCTTTATCTTGATTAATTGCCACTTTTGGGGCAGAAGTGAGAGCATCAGGAAACCATGAACAAACAGTTGTGTCCAAATAAGCTCCCACCTAGCACTGCTCCCAGTCAGCCAAGGTCCTCAGCTGCAAACGGAGGTACCTGCTTGCCTTCTGAAGTCATCAAAGAGCTTGGCCGACCAGCAAATGACAGCCATGAACAGCTAACCATGCAGGAAAGAAGAATTCAGAATTTTCCACTTGTATGCGTGCATAAGCCAAAACAGATGCCAGTCATTGAACTTAAATTAAAAAAAAAAAAAAAAAGTGTGAGGCCGTGGCAAGATGGCTATTCAGAATCTCTGTGAAGACTTCGGGAAAAGTGCCCAGTGCCCTACAGTTGTGGGGGAACTCGGAGGTTCCTACAGGCTCTGTGAAAACCCGCAGTGAACAGGACAGAGCAGACCCTGCTCCTCAGTGGGGGGAGTGACTTGATCAGGCAGAGGCTTCCCTGACTTGGTCCTGTTGAGATTTTCCTGCAAATTTGAGTTGCCTGGGCTCAGCTGCTCCCCCTGCAGAGAGGTTCCCGGGATCTTGCCTCTCTTGCCCTGAAGGATGGCTGAGCTGAGAGGAGTGGGGGGATTTGATAGGATCTGTGAAGGGGTGTTGGGAAGACACCACCACCCCCCAGAGTGGGGCAAGGTGCTGCCCCCTCAGCTCCTCAGATTCTGTATTTTACTCACAGTTCAATTATTTACTGGAGGTAAGAAACAAAATCATGTGTTTTAGCCCTTAACTAAAGAATGAATAATGTTTTGTTAGAGAGTCACCTGCAGAGATTCCATCTGAAGGTGGCTGCAGCCACCAATGACAGGTTTTGATCTGGCTAATCAGGTCTTTCTTGCATACTGATGAATGATTCCATGCAGAACAAATCCATTCCTGATGAAGTCTTACAGCCGCCAACCTGGAATAATTTGAATCACAGACCTGTAAAATTCGGTCAGGATGGAATTAAACAACCATCTTGAACTGGTTCCCGAGGCGCTGCAGTGAAACGTGGGGGCGATGAGGGCGGTTTGCACCTGTGCTCCCACTCGGGGTTCTGCTACCAGGGGTAACGTCCAGCTCGTACCAGAGAGCTGCCCCCTGAAGTCAAACATGAAGAGGCACCTGGACACTCGCGAGCTCCATCACCCCCAATTCTGGCTCCATCATTTACAGAGGGGTCCAGCCCTTTCTAGCATTCATTTATGCTAGAACCACCTCTTAGGGATGGTGATGCCCTCTCGGGTATCACTCACCTGTGTGAAATATGATTTCATCTTATTTCTCCTAAACTTTCCATCTCACACGTGGTACAGGGCGCAAAGTACACAGAGCTGGGGAGAAAATCAGAAGGGAGGGTAAGACCAGCAGCAGCACAACCTTGAGCTGTTCCGACCCAGGGTGGAAAGCCTCCTTCGAGGCATCTTGGTGAAATATGTGGAATCACTAACTGGGTTCTCACGGCTTACTGGCCAGGCGATGTCAGCGTGGCCTTCTCAGGACAGGCTGGCGTGAGCGGATGGCAGCAAAGTGGGAACAGAGAATGCTCAGGCTCTAGGCTACTGGCTGTGAATTCTGCTATAGAAAAGAAGCAATTTGTGCCATGGCAATAAAATAATTTCCTTTATCTTTGAGAGAAAATGTTAGAAGTCATTAAAACATTTTAGCACAAACAGGTGAAATATTTGCAAACACTATTTTAGTGCTGTACTTTTTAACACTGAGCGTGATGGGGGAAGTTCCCTGGTAACGGGTAGAGCTAATCAATTTTTGGAAGACGTGTGGTGGCAGGGTGAGGGGTCAAAAGGCAGCTGTTTGCAGAGGAAAGGCAGGTGGAAAAGGAATGCACTAGATGGAAAATGAAGAGTGAACTTAGTTTTAGAGAAAGAAGGAAAGTAGTCCAATTCAGATGAAGATAATATAAGGAAATGTAACATAAAAATTAGTGCATTTTTTGTTTGTTTATTTTCGAGACAGAGCCTTAAGCTGTCGCCCTGGGTAGAGTGCTGTGGCATCACAGCTCACAGCAACCTCCAGCTCTTGGGCTTAGCAGATTCTCCTGCCTCAGCCTCCCAAGTAGCTGGGACTACAGGCGCCTGCCACAACGCCCTGCTCTTTTTTGGTTGCAGCCGTCATTGTTGTTTGGCGGGCCTGGGCTGGATTCAAACCTGCCAGCTCAGGTGTATGTGGCTGGCTCCTTAGCCACTTGAGCCACAGGCACCAAGCCAACTTGCCGCATTTTTACAACCAATATAATATTACATTTTACTGGTTGACTTTACATGTTATTGATGGTTGGTAATGAGTCGGGGTCAAGCAGATGGTTTGCCTCCCACAGTGATGAGCAGGTTCCAGCAAAGTCCAGGTCCCAGTGGGACCAGCTCCCTGCTGTCTGAGACATGCAGAGGGACAGGGACACTGGGAAGGGCCAGAGGCTGCAGAAGCCTGACAGTGTGGCACCCACCAGGCTTCATGCCTGATATGGGTTACAAATTCAAAGACAGTTCCTTTCAAACTGAGCTTTGTTCTTCTAAAATATGTAAAAAAAATTCCCAGAGTGGAAGAAGGACCCCATTTTTGTTTATGTCAGGCAATAATCAATTCCCACAGCAAGTACCAAGATGAAGAAAGTAGGCCAGCATGTGCAGTAGGCCGACGTGTGCAGTAGGCCGGCATGTGCAGAAGGCCTACGTGTGCAGTAGGCCGGCATGAGCAGTAGGCCGACCGGATCAGGCGGCCGGCCTGTGCCGTAGGCCGTCGTGTGCAGTAGG
>CAUYPK010147701.1:0-33321 GCA_963574355.1 Loris lydekkerianus
CCGCGCGCGCCCCCCCCCCCCCCCCCCCCCAACGCATCTTAGGCAAAGGAGACAGCATGAGCCAAGGTGGGAGGATAAAGCAGTTCAGCCTGCACCAGGTATGCCAGGAGCTTGGCATTGACAGTCAAGGAGTCTGCATTAAGGGCAGGGCGAAGCTGGCAGCAGAGGCAGGAGCTTAGACCATGTGGTCACCAGGAGAACTGAAGCACAGAGGGGCTTGCAGACTGGCGATAGAGCAGATGGAAGGCGTAAGGGATTTCAGTGACCACAACAGGTGATGGTTTCTGCCTCTTAGCTCCCAGAAAGGGCAGGGTTATAAAGAAGTTTCCAGCATCATCATGAGTCCATTTAATTCTGAAGCCCACTATGGTTTCACCACCGCGTTACATTCTCTTAGCAAACCTGACAGGCGATTTTATCATGTTGCTTCATAACGTACGGTGGGACATGGAGGAGGTTGATAAACCATACTGAATGTGTGAGTAGGGACTGGGGGAGAGGAAGAGGAGGGGGTGACGTCCCATCCTATGCAGGGGGCGAGACCAGTCTTAAGGGCTCCGAGGAGATGTCTGGTAAGCATTTGGAAATCCTTTTTACTCTTCCAGATGAATGAAGAAGTGAATCCAAACCTGGAAGTGGATATTTTAAAAAAAGTCCCATCATCACTTTGGGAGCTAAGATGTCCAAGTGTCACCAGAGAGAATTTCTCAATGAGGAACTGGCCAGCAAGGGAGAAAAATACCCTTGAAAAATACTTCCTGCTAGAAGTCAAATGGTAGGCAAACAAGAGTTGCACCATCAATGCAGTGTTCTTTTTGGGTTCATTTTCTAAGTTTCAAATAGTTTGTTTGCAGAAATCCAGCATTCTGCTGCCCCATCACTAACCTGCCATGGGAGCCGAGACTCCCAGCTGATCAGTTAGGAGTCCTCTGTGACGAATCTGTTGGGAATAAGGGAGACAGGGACTCCCTGGTCATCCCAGAGCCAGAATGATCCAGGACACCAGAAGTCCTGCACTCTGTTCTGCGCCCACACAGACTGTGGGAATCATTTCAAGTCAACCAAAAGAAATCCCATTTTACTCTTAGTAATTTGCATGGAAGACAGCCGATGCTCACCCACATGCGGACTGTAAGAAGAGCTCCCTTTGGCCAACAGCTGTCGACCTCCCACTGCCCGGCAATCTCTGTGTGAGGCTCAGGGGAGAGGGCCTGCCCTTGGAGTAGGTTCACCCATTGTGTCTCCTTGGGAAAGCTACTAATCTTCCTCAGCCTCAGTTTCCACACCTGAGAAATAGGGACACTGACACTCACCTCACAGGAAATAAGTGATACCGTGAATGTAAAGTGCTGGAGATGTGCTTAGCACATGGGAAGGGCTCCAAAGGAGACACATTCACGCTGTAGTCACTGTTACACCAAGTCAGGTTGACACGAATTAATAATTGGATGATGCAGTCCCAGCCCTCAGGACTTTCACACTCTGGGGAAAGTGGACAAGGCAATTACACATGGGCTGTTTAGGGAACACAGGGAAGAGGTCCTTAACTCAATTTCAAGTGTGTGTATATGTGTATGATTCTGTGAGGATGTGTATGTGTTGAGTGTGTGTGCGAATGTGTGTGAGTTGAGTGTATGTCTGGTGTATATGTATGTGCATATATGTGTCTGAGTGAAGGTATGCTTGCGTTGAGTTTGAGTGTGTGTGTGAATGTAGGACTCTGCATGTGGGGGTGTGCCTGCTGGTGTGATTGTGTGTGCACGTGAGTTGAGAGTGTGTGAGAGTTGAGTGCCCATGTGAGTGTAGGTATGTGAGAGTTGAGTGTGTGCATGAGTGCATGTGTAACAGTTGAATGCGTGTGTGTATGTGAGTGTGAGTTGAGTGCATGTGTGTATGTGTGTGTGTGTGAGAGTTGAGTGCAGAGGTAAGTGTGTATGTGAGATTTGAGTGTGTGAGATATTAGCGTGGGTACAAGTGTGTGTGAGTTGAATGCACGTGTGTGAGTTGAGTGTGTGTGGGTGAGTTGAGTGCCTGTGTGTATGTGTGTGAGTTGAGTACATAGGTGTATGTATGTGAAAGTTGAGTGAATGTGCGTGTGTGAGACTTGAGTGTGTGTACTGAGTTGAGTGTGTGCAAATGTGTGTGTGAGTTGAATGCAGGTGTATGTGAGAGTTGAATGTGCTCATGTGTGTGTATATGAGAGCTGAGTGTGTGTATGTGAGTGTATGTTTATGGGAGAGTCAAGTGTGTGTGTGAGAGTATTGGTGTGAATGTGTGTGAGTTGTGTGCATGTGTATGACTTGAGTGTATGTGTGTGTCTGTGAGAGCTGAAAGTATGTGTGTGTGTGCATGTGTGAGTGTGTGAGACGAGTGTGCATGTATGTGTCTGGCAGAGTTTAGCATGGGTGGTCTGTGGGTACCGGAGGGGATTACTGACCAGTCTGCTGGGACTTCTCTGAGGCCCCCTGTGCCATTCCCTGCCCCACTTGGACACCGCCCCCCCCAGGCTGACTTTGCCAGGTTCCCTTGTCATGTGTCTTCTGGTTGAGTCTGGTCCATGGATGGTCCTGGCAGGAGACCAGAGGGTGAAAAGGAGAAGGCGGTTCACATCTTTGGCGGCAGCTGGGCCCTCCGCAGCTGGTTCCCACCAGGCGGCCCCTCTTCCGGGTCCCCAGCAACAGCCCACCCTGCCCTTGCTCCTCCACTGAGTGAGGGGCCCCAGCAATCAGCCCACACCTGCCAACCGTCCCCTCATTAAACGGTCTTAATTTGCTGGGGTCCTTATGACATACCCAGAGCACTCGCACCGTCAGTTACTCTTCCAGACTTGAGCTGCTTATTCTTGGCCTGAATTTGCAGCCTTGTCTTTATTTCGTTTTTCTTTGTTGTAAAAGCGGCCGTCAGCAGACTGGAGACTCTGAGGTTTTCTTCAATCCAAGTTTGATTATGTGTGGGGGCTCTGCCCTGGGTGGTTCCTGATGTTCCCCACTTTGGGGAGGCGAAGGGGGAAAGCTCGCCTCTGTATCCAGCTGTGCTCTGCCAGAGGCAGCCCCAGCACCTCCTCCTTCAGGACAGCTCTGCCTCCCTCCCGTCCCCTTCCCACTTGGCTCAGCCTGCTGCTCTCTGCACTCTCTTTTTTCCAGCCAGGACACCTGAAGCCACTTCCTAGTTCATCCTCTTGGGCAGCGGACACGTGCAGAGTGCCTGCTCTGTGCCTGGCCCTGCTATAACCTAGAAGGACTCAGCGGGGAGAAGATGGCCAATGCCCTGCCCTCATGAAGCCTGCAGGCTCCTGGGAAGAGGCCATCAGTGGAGAGGTGCACAGTCCTGGCGGTCAGGGGCTGAGGCATGTTTCCATGAAAAATACAACAGGCGGAGGAGATAAAATATGCCGGCACGGGGTTATGAGCTGCCTCATACAGGATGGCCAGAGAGGGCCTGTGGGGACGGTGACATTTGAGCAGAGACTGGGAGGAGCAAGTGAGAGGCCCTGCCAGGTGTGCAGGGAGAGGGACAAGTGCAGAGGCTCTATGTGGGAGCCCAGGGGGCAGGGGATTCTGGAAAGAGCGGACAGTGGGTGAGGAGGGCAGAGGGCAGTCATGGGATCTCAGAGGGAGCAGCACAGACCTCATAAAGCCTCAAATGCATGGCAATGGCTTTGGGATTTACTCTGAGTGACTTGAGGCCTTTGAAGAAACAGAGAAGTGCTAAAGATTTAAGGATCCCTCTAGCTGCCTGGTGGGGGGCTCTGGCTGAATCAGGAAACCAGAAAGGGACCGCTCCAGTGTCAGTGACACTCACCATCCCTGCTGCCACCAGCACGGCCACAGCACTGCACAGCCTCCAGCAAGGTCCTCATGGGAGGTGTTGGTTGCCCTTGGATCAGCGACATTGTATCACCCGCCAGATGTTTGAACTTAAGGAAGTTATTTTTTTCTGAGATTCAAGTCCTTCATCCATAAAATGGGGGTAATAATAACTACCCCTTAGAGTTGCTGTGAGGATTCACATAGTTCAGATATATAGTCTTCATAGAAAATGATGAGCTATTACCCCCATTTTAGAGATGAGGAAACTGAGGCTTGCTTACTTAACTGATAACTTGCCCACCTGATTCTAAACATTTAGGCCTATGAGAAAAGAAAGGCCCCAGATCTGGGGCTAACATAGCAATGTACATAGTATCAGGTTTGCATCTTACGTTCCTTTGTGGCTAATGTGACCCCAAGATCCTTTCCTCCTAATGGAGTGAAATTCTGGGCTCCTACCCCCGTGACTGAGGTCCTACTTTTTTGGCCATCACAAGGTCATAATTCTTTGTTTGGCTCTGAAATCCATTCTCATCACATTGGGAGGGGCAAATCTACCTCCCTTGCGCTCTTTTCCTTACCTAGGATCTCAGGATGGGTAGGATCTATAATAGTAGCTATAGTTTATTTCATATTTCCCGGAGTCTAGCAGGATGCAAAGCATTTTATACACAGTACCTCATTTAACCCCCACGACAACTCTACAAGATCAACATTATTCTCATCTGCATGATGCAGATGAGGAAAGGGAAGTTTAGAAAAAGTTGAGTAATTTGCCCAAGGTCGTATCTTTAGTGAAGGGCAGAACCAGAGCTTGAAGCTAGGACTGATAACTTCAGACTTCTGTGTAGTTTCCACTAATCTCCTCTGTTTATAATTCTATTGAGTGCCAGCCTGCCTTGGTCAGAATATTCATGCATAGACTAATTAATTAGTTAACTGATCAATTCGTTTGGCTGAATGAATGGTACTGACTCCCCCCCCCCAAGACAGAGTCTTACTTTGTTGCCCTTGGTAGAGTGCTGTGGCATCCCAGCTCACAGCAACCTTCAACTCTTGAGCTTAGGCAATTCTCTTGCCTCGGGTTCCTGAGTAGCTGGGACTACAGGTACCTGCCACAACACCTGGCTATTATTTTTTTTGTTGTTGTTGCAGTTTGGCTGGGGGCTGGGTTTGAACCTGCCACCCTCGTTATATGGGGCCAGTGCCCTACTCACTGAGCCACAGGTGCTACCCTGAATGGTACTGACTTTGAGCCATGGGAAGAGTAGACTGGGGCAGGAAAAGAATGGCTGGAATTGGGTAGGTCTGGAAGGAACGCTGGGCCCCTGAGCTTGCTAGCAATGTGGCCCTAGGCAAGGTGACTGGCAGGAGGGAGGCCTCCAAAGATGTCCACACCTGAGTCCCTGGAGCCTGAGAATATGTTATCTCATGTAGCAAAAAGGACTTTCCAGATGTGACCAAGATTATGGATCTTGAGATGAGGAGATTACTTTGGATTATCCTGACGGATGCGATCTAGTCACATGAGTCCTTACAAGTGGAGACCCTCTCCTGGCTGTGCTCAGAGGAGAGACACCATGAAAGCAGAAGCAGGGAGGTGCAATGTTAAGACTGCCCTGGCCATGACTGGCTTTGAAAATGGAGGAAGAGGGCTACGGCCTGAGGCATGCAGCTGGTGAGGCTCCCTGGAGCAGGGGATGGCAGTCAGGAAACTGGGCTTTGGAGCCTCCTGAGCTGCATCCTGCCATGTAAGCCCAGTCCCCAGGAGCCTGTGCACTCAGGGAAGGTCTGAACACTTCTTGATGTTGTCGAGGGAAGGTTGCTCCTTCCTTTCACCTCTCACATGCCATGTGACCTGAAGGAAATGACTTTATCTTTCTGGGTCCTGTTTCCTTGTCAGCAAAATAAGAGCATTGTTCTGAACAACCTCTCAGATACCCTTTAGCCCTAAGGTTCTGTGGGTCTGTATGTTTCCAAGACAAAAAATAAAAAAACCTAAAGCCAAGACAAAACTAAACACAGAAGGATTGCCATAACCACTTTAGAATACTAAGGGCTAACTTTTAGTTACTAGAGACCAGATAATACCTATGTAATAGCTCATTTCATCCTGAAAAAGATAAGTGCTATTCTTATTTCCAGGCACAGAGAGGTTAGGTTTCTGGCCTCAGGTCACACAGCATGAATGTGGCTTGGCTGGGCTTCACCCTCCAAAGTCATCCTCCAAAGGCCATGCTAATAACCAGAGCTTTGGGCCATTTCCATATTTTTCTGAGAGTTTAAAGGTTAGCATGAGTAACCAGCAATCTTGTCTTGGCTTTAACTCTGTTTTCTTGGTATTGTCAGGTTACACTTTGATGATTCCTAGAAATGTGAGGCTGAGCTGGAAGAATATTTAGAGGTGCTTAATACTTGTTTTCATGTGGTTGGGTGATGTATGGGTCCTACATTCTAAATGATTATAATCATAGCTGCTATTTATTGAGCACTTACTATACCCTGGGTCCTTTCCGAGAATATTACATGTGTTACACAGCCACCCTGTCTGATGAGGTAGGCCCTCTTATCATCCGCATTTTGCAGATGAGGAAACGAAAGCACAGAGCATGGCCAGAATAATGTGCCTGTGTCACACAGAGAATGCAACGGGGCATTGCTGGGATTCAAACCCAGGCTGTCTGCCCACAGACCCCAGGTGCTTACTTATTTCACTTTACCATTGTTCTTAAGAGAGCCTCTTCTGGAAAGTAATTCCATAGAATGCTTTTAAAAATTCTATAATAAAAGTGTTCCATGGTCAAATAAATTTATAAAAGTAGAATTAATTAAAGCAAAACAAGTCATTCTATTTCTGGATTTCTAAGCAACCAAGTGGTTATTGTCAAGAGCAGGACAGAGCTGGCACATGTGCTAAATTCATTTGACCATGGGAGCTCTTTACAGTTGGTGGATCACCTCAAGGCACATACTTTGTGACAATCAACTCTAGAGGCATTCCCAAGGCTTTTGGGGGAAGGAGTCACAGTTTCAGATTCTCTTTTGTCTTCCCTACCCCATTTCAGTTGTCCCTAAATATCCCAGTATCATTCTCTATGGACCCAGCTGGACCCCTGGTGTGTTCAGGGAAAGATAAGAGTCTATACTGGGTTTGTGAAAAGTACGCGTACTGTGTACTTTCAGAGCACAAAATTGGTAATTTTCTGTTTAAAAAATCTTTTCCAAAGTAGGTGATTTTTGGTAAAGAAAATCACTACTCCTACTGATTTCTACTTCTGATAAACCTGGATTTTCATAAAATAGGTTTTTAAAGCAAGGCACACTTGGATTTTCTTTGGGTACAGGAAGAAAGAATATGGGAAAAGAAGGACAGAACAGGGTGTGGAAGCCATGGGCTGGAAGCTGTGGGTTTTCCCTAAAAGTTGCTCAAAATAATAATAACGACTTCTGCTTTCTTCTCTTTTTGGTGGCAACTGGGGAATCCAGAAGGTTTAAGGAGAGGACGGAGTTGGTTAAGTTTGGGGGTGAAATCTAATTTTTCAAGCTGAGAAAGTCTTGGTTGTCTAACCCATTGGCTTTTCTTGCCCATCTCAACTGTAAACAACTTCTCAGCATGCTTTAACTCTGGTATGCAAGGGTTTTTCCTTGCTGGGTCTCATTTGGTTAATTTCCATGTTAAATTTCACTTTGGCTGTGACTAAGAAGCACCTACTAGGATCTTGCTATGAGTCAGGTGCTACGGGTTTAGAAATGGATGTGTGAAGTCTTCATTCATCCTCCGATTCCTGGAGATACAGGGATGACACAGCACAGTCTCTGCTCTGGAGGAGAATTTGGTGCAACAGAGATGAATAAGCCAAATGCACAGCTGATCAGAATTTCAGCAGAATTCTGGCAGAATGGAAGGGTCAACAGGAATGAGCAAACACCACATGGTGGGAAGGGGTGATCTTGACAGTTTTCTCAATTGACAGGGCAATTGAGCTGGGCTTTGAAAGGTGAGTAGGGGGAAGCTATTCAGAGAAGTTGGTAGAAAAGACCTTCCTGGAGAAGGCACTGAGCAAGGAGAAGATCTCGAGAATGTCCAGGGGGTGTTATTAGCCTGTTATTAGCAATGTGGCATTAGATCTAAGTTCTTATCCTGTTTCTGTGACAACTGGGGGCCCTTCATATGCTAGATGGTCCCCTAACATCTGAAAGTGATAGAAGTCTTTCTAGGTAGACAGTTTCTAAAAAGCCCAGAAAAGTTATTTAATTTTCAGTGTCTCATTTTTTTTTTTAAATCAGAAATGCCTATCTCATGAGGCTAAGGTAAGAATGCAGGGTGAATGATGCAGATAAAGCTTTGGACTGTGGAGGACACCCATACATACTCAGTGCTGTGAGTAATTATCATTACTATGCTGGAACTCATGAAGATTTCTTCCAGTAGCTTGCTCATGAGAACTCCAAGGGCAGGCACACCTAAATCATCTCTACATCTTTTACACTCATCAGTTTCTGAGCTGGTACCTTTCAGATGACTTGAATGGTTGAATAAATATGAAAAACATGCCCCTTCTCTCTAGGAAGCATAACACACCAGTCACCCTTCCTCTTGAGGTTCCAGACACCAGACACCATCCTGAGTGGACAGACCCCCAGCTTCTGTGCCAACCCCCCATCTTCATGTGCACCCTCTGTGAGTTCCTCTCGAGTAAAGACACATTTGACCCCTGTTTAGAAAGATTGCCTTTCACAATCTCCCAGTTCCCTAGATGGGACTTGCTGAGCTGACAGAATGTACAGAGAAGAACTAACTATTTTTAGGATGAACTATAAAGATTAGAACTTTACTCTCTCCTCAGATATCAAACTTACAATCTGTAGGAATCCAGAGAGGAGAATGTGATGTAGGGAGGTGTTTGTTGCACTCTTGATGCTTACCATTTCCACATTAAAAAATAGTAATAGATCACTGATGATGGAGTGTCTTCTCCCTGCAAGGCACTCAGATAAGTGCTTTGCATGTGCAATATCGTTTCATTCTTACAGCAACCTCGTGAGATTGGGTTTCATTCTTCCTATTTTGCAGATAAGAAAATTGAGGCACAGAGAAGTGAAGAATCTTGACCAAAGTTACAAAGAGAGGACAAAGTGAAGCTGTAATTTCAACCCTGGTCTGCCTGGTTTCAAGATTCAAGCTGTCTATGAGAATGAAAATAATGAAGCAAATAAAAACAAAGGGGATAAGACATCCTCAGCCTCCTGGCTGAAGAATATAATCCTTTAAGTCACAATGGATTTGCTGAGCACATCATTTTGCTGGTACAGCGGCAGATTCACACATGGGAAAGTCAGGACTCTGTCTCTGAAGGGCTTGCATCCTCGTGAGGGAGGCATTAAGAACTGCCTTGTTATACATCTGCCTATCTTCTTCATATTTGTTTTGGGATCTGTCCTTACCCAATGGCATGACAGGTTGGGAGGCTTGGTTGTGAAGGCTCCTGAACTCCTTTTGCAAAGGGGTGTTCACTTACCTCCTACTGGAAAATAAGGCCATGGGAAAGTAGGTCATGGCCCAAGATCTGAAATTGGCAAGAACCGATTGATCTGGTTAGTGATACCCTGAAGACAGCTGCTCATTCATTTCCGCCATGCTGTTTAACTTTTCCTGCTTTCTGAGAGGTTCCTTGTGGCAGCTACTGATAGGTTGGTTTACTTAGTACCCATTTCAAGTCCCTTCACGCTGTGCTTTCTCTACTCTAGAAAGCAGAAGGCTCAAAGCTCACTTTCTTAGACTTCCTTGCAGCCAGGGGTGGCCAGGGACCAGTAAGATGCAAGTGTAAGTCTGCTGGGGATGTCTCTCCTCTTCCTCCTTCTTCCTACTAGAATGTGGACATGATGGCTGGAGCTGTGGCAGCTACCTTATAAACATGAAGGAGGCTTAAGGGAATTACAAAGGTATCAGCCTGACACTGCTTTTGACATCCAGCAGATGCCAACTTCACTTTGGGCTTCTTGCTGAAGAACTCCTTAGGGTTTTAAATCATTGTTTTGGGGGATTCTGTTACTTGCAGCAAAATGTACCTTTTAAATGATACACAATCTATATACTACCTATGTCCTTTGCACTTTTAAAAATAGGGAGTGTGCTTGGGGTAGGCAGAGTTTCTGTTTATAACCAAAAACCCTTAACTGGCATGAGGAAAAACAGACAACACAAAGCAAACCAGTCAGAATGAAATATGGTCTCCTGAAGGGAAGGATGGGCAGAGTACAAATTCACGTTCTACGTGGATGCAGTCCTACTACATCTTTCAAAAAGTTTTCTCACAATTTTTTCTTTTGACTGAGCCTCCCTGTAAAGAATTATTATTATTCCCATCTTATAAGTTAAAAAAAAAAAAAAAATCTCAGAGTCTGAGTTCTGAAGTGTGGAAAATAAAGTGATAAATTCCAACGGTGGCAGCTTCACAAGAGGGGTAGTTTTGAGCTGAGTTTTGAAGGATGAAAATAGACTTTTGATAAATGCAGCAGGTTGTGGAAAGAACTATATGCAATAAGAACTGCAAATCCTGGAGGCAGGAGAGGGCTAAGCAAGTTTGGGAAATGCTCAGGGCACTAAGGAACTTAGGAAACATATAAGGAAATCAGGGTTAGAAAAGTCGGCTGGGAGCAAGTCATGAAGGGCCGGTGCACTGGCAGCCTCTTTGGGTTGCAGAGACCAGAAGTATCTGGTGACCTCAAGTAATGGGATGATTGTAAAGAAACATATGGGAATAAAGAAGTTTCTAGAATTAGGGCCAAGCTTCTTGGGGAACCAGGACTACACTGCAAAAAGCCTCAGGACAATCAGGCCTTACGGAAGTTAGAATGTACTTTGGCAACCTAAAATTATTCAAAATAAAACCCAGTTCTAACAACTGCATTATCTCATCTTCCTCTCAGTAGCAAAAATTCTTTGGTTCCCACGCTAGAGATTTGACATTTCATGAAATCTTGTGCATCTGATTCTCTGCATATATATCCAGCTCAAAGCTTTGGGGGTTAGGATGGAATTGGCTTTGCTATGATAACAAACCCTGCAGTTGCCATGGCTTTGCACCTTTATACAAAGTGTCACCCAGAACATGTGGCCTGAAAGTTCCCTGTGGCAAGAGAAGGTGGGAACAAGGGGGAGACACTAGTTCTCAGTATCCTTAATTCTTATCTGCACGATACATTCATCACAAGTGATTACGTGGGTCTACTTGACCGCAAGAGAGGCTGGGCGTGACAGAGAGGCACAAGGAGTATTTGAGAACCATGAAAACTGCTGGGAGTGTCTGGGGGGAGGGGGTGTCTCACTGGTCATCCTCATCCCTAGAGGGCAAAGTGCTGTGGTAGGGACACATCAACCCCTTTCAGGTGCTCTCTCCTGGTCCAACGAGGTGTGGCCTGGGTGAAGGGGCAGTGGTCTCTCTGAGGTAGGCAGGAAAACTTCCATTTGAGGTTTAACGCTTTAATGAAACTACTTCAGTATATCATGCAAAGATTGGAAGTTTATTTTGAGGTACTGGGGAGCCACTGAGGGTGTTAGCAGGGGAGTACGAGAATGGTCAGATTTATACTTAGCACAGGCCACTCTGATGCTTGCGATTGAGAAACTGGTTGTGATACTGCTACTATTGTCCCAAGCAGACACTAGACAAGAGCAATGGAATTGAAGCAAAAGACTCCACTGAAAACCCTGCAGAGGTAGAGCAGGCCGTGGGAAGGGCGGGTGACATACAGAGTAGTCCACATGGGGTTGTGGTGGAAGTGAATAAGGCCCTGTCCACAGAGGATGTAGCACCTGCTAATACTCCCCACTCAAAATGTTTGATTCAGCCTCGGCTGGAATACTTCCAGGGAGAGGAGGCTCACTGCTTTCTGAAGCAGACTGCACACTGTGGGACATAGTTTGAAAGTGCCCTGTTAGATTAAGCTCAATTCTCTTTCTTGCCTTCCTGCCCCTTCACCCATCTGTTTTTCTCTGTTACCTCCCCTCTGGTAAGCAGACAATGCTCGGGGCTCCCCTGGATTTGCTTCCTCTCATTACCCTTCCGGTTTCCCAAGAAATCCCAGAATGAAATTTTCTGCCCGAGGTCCCTCCTTGGCCCTGCCTCTGGGGACATTTGGAGTCCTCTCTATTGAGACAGGGAGTGTCCTGGACCTCTGCAAGGGCACAGAGCACGAAATTGATAGAACTTGGCCGTGAAAGTGTTTCCCCTGGATATCCTTATGACAGGAAGAGATTACTGTGGGATAATGGGAAATTCCTTCAGCTGGGATCTGGAGGGTCCTGGGGGCTGACAGGTGTGATAACAGCTAGCTGTGCCCTATGTTGGTGGCTCTAGGTCTTAATTGTCTCTGTGGCCACAATCTTCTTGACCAGAGCCTGAAATCAGGGGTCTCCCATGAGTTCTCATGTTTGAATTTGGATGTAAATCTTGGTTCAGTGCTTATTTACTGAGTGCCCACTGATCCGGGCAGTGAGAACTTTGAGTTCAAAGATAATAATCCCACCTCTCTGGAGCTCAGGGGCTAGTTGGAAAGGGAAAGAAATACAACATTAAAAGCGGTGGTTCCAAAATGCATTGGTCATGGCAATGAAGGTAAATAGACTTAACTCACCCATTAAAATAAAAAAAACCTCAGACTGATTCACAAAACGAAATTGAACACTGTTCAATAAGTCTGCAAAAATAAGACTTGATAGGGCTAATGGCTACAATTCATCCAGTAACTCAGTACTAACTTTCATAAAGCAGAAAGTATATTGATAAAATAAATCTCTGACACCTGTCTCTAAATCCAAGTCAAACCAAATGAACAAATATTCGTTAGGATTAGGCTGTACAAGAGTATAATATAATTGATAAAGTAGATCTTATATAGATAGATAGATAGACAGTTACACACACATATATGTATATATAAATTCCAATAATGGAGGGGTCTTTTTTAAATCAAGTGCACATGGAATATTTATAAAAATTGACTATATCAATGTATAGAAAAAGAGATCAATAAATTACTAACACAAGAAATAATATAATCAATAGTTTAGACCAGTGATTTTCAACTGGTGTGGTCTGGCACACTGGGCTTTGAGAGGACCTTAGGTGTGCCACAGCAAATTTTAAAGATCATTGATTAAATTATTCTTGAATGATGTTCAAAGCACAGTAAGTGCATTCTTTTTTTTAATTCTATTTTTTTGATCAACATAATTTAAGTATACTATAAGATTAAAAAGGTTGAAAAACATTGGTCTAGACCACAGTAAAAGAAAATTGAAAATTAATAACAAAATAAAAAACCAAAAAGACACTGTCATTTATATTAAGCAACAAATGGGTCAAAGAAGAAGTGCAAGACAAAATTATAAATTTCTCGTTTAAAAATTATGATATAAAAATGTTGACATATCTCAATCTACAGGAAACAGAAAAAGAAGCTATCAGAGAAAAATTTATAAATTTATATAAAAAACCATGTAAATAAATGTATTAAATCCCAATCTCAAAATGTTAGAATAAGATAAATGAAGAAAAACCAAAATAAACTATAAATGAGTTAATAAAAATAAAAATACAATCAATGGATTAAAAAACTGAAAAGTAATAGAAATAAAAATAAATGCTAGTCCTTTGAAAAAAATTGTGTAACTTAATCAAGAAAAAAGGGGGGATATCATAAAAAAAATAAAAATAGTAACAGTGATGGCTCAATGAACAACTAGAACATGGGCCTAACATTTTATGTAGATTATTTTATTCACTCTTACCCA
Organism: Loris lydekkerianus; assembly: GCA_963574355.1. Lineage (NCBI taxonomy): Eukaryota > Metazoa > Chordata > Mammalia > Primates > Lorisidae > Loris > Loris lydekkerianus. The sequence continues at coordinate 13,606 of CAUYPK010147701.1, forward strand.
GGACCCTTTGAGAAACTTTTCTATTCCCATTTTGCAGGTGGGAAATTGAGTCTTGGGAAGGTTGAGCAAAATGCCCAAGTCACACAACTAGGAGCTGGTATTAATGTCCTCTCTTATAAATACGTTCTGCTTTACCCCTCCTTTATATACACACACGTTCTGCTTTACCCCTCCTTTATATACACAGACGTGCATGTGTGTGTGTGCTCTGGGAGATGGGAGGTAAGGAGTACTAATCAGCCTAGGATCGCAGGGAGCACTTCCTGCAGAAGTGACATGGGGCTGAGTCCTTAGGAAACACACAGCTTGCCAGACAGAGAGGGAGGGGAGGAAGAGCCTTACAGGCAGAGGGGAGGGCATGGACAGCATGGTAGGAGAGAGGATGTGTGGCAGGCATGGGGCATCTGTGAGTTGGTCAGCATGGTTGGCATGTAGCTTTACAGGAGGGCAAAGTGGTACAGGCGGACAAGGCCAGGCCTGGTCCGGTTGGGCATAGCTGCCATACTAGGGAGGTCCCAGTGTATTTGGGGGGCAGTGGGGAACCACTGAAGACTTCAGAAGGATGGATTTGTGGCTCAGAAAGGTTACTCTGCTGGCTTGTCTGGAATTTGTCTTGTGGGGTAGGTGGGCATAGTCCTGTGACCTTTGTGATGGCTGGAGGAGGTGGCCTGAGAGATAGTCATTCTCCCAAAAGCAGGAGTGGCCTTCAAGCCACATTGTCTCAGTCCCCTCCCCACGCCCTGCAAGTCTGAGAGTTAAGTAAGAAAATGCCTCCTCAAGTCTTACTATCAAAAGGATAAGAATGAGAGATGTGTGTTCACTCAGAGCTTTGTAATTTACTATCTGGGGGGACCTTGGGCTGGTCTCTTTCTTTACTTCTCTAAATCTCACTGTTCTCATCTATAAAGTGGGGGCATCAATAGCAACCTCATCACAAAGTTATAATCGGGAATAAATCAGATGAGATAAAAACATACACACACTTTGTCACTATTTTGCTTCTGGGTCTGCGATTTGGGAAGGGCCAGGCAGGGAAAAATACTCACCTCTGCTTCACTCAGTTTCAGCTGTGGCAGTGTAAAGGCAGGGGCTGATGACTTGTTTGCTCACAGGTCTTGAAGGCGCTGCTGGCTGTTGGCTGAGACCTTAGCTAAGACTATTGGCAGGACATCTCATGCCCTCTTCATGTGGCTTCCTGAGAACACAACAGCTGGGTTTTCAGGAGGAATATCCAGAGAGAGGGAGGTAGCCTAGCCTCACCCAGAAGTGTCACACTGTGTCACGTTTACTTCATTTTGTTTATCAGACAAGAGAGACTAAGTCTGGAACTCATTCAAGAGGAGGGAAGTTAGAGTCCATATTTGGATGGGAGGAGTTCAACTGGCAGAGCCAAGGTCACATCCTGGAGCTAGGCACAGGGGTAGTGGCTTGGAAGTTCTTCTTCCCTGTTTACCTCAGGCAAGCTTGCAGACTTCTGAGAACTCAGTGCTGGTATCACTCTGCAGGATGTGGCTTCTTGGACTCCTAGGCTGGTTTGGTGTTCCTCCTATCAAAAGATGGGAGTTTATGGACATGTTTTAAAGGCAACACGCCCTTGTTGTAAGTTGTTATCAGGGCTAGGCAATGAGTCAGGGGGTGGATATGAGTAGCAGGGAGGGTGAAACATAGCTTCATTCCTATTTTGCACTGATTTTAATGAGATTAACAACACTTATGTGGCTAATATCTTGCTTGAAACACTGTGTGTGAAGTAGCTTTATTATCATAAACAGCTAAATAATGTCAAATTTCAGAGATAGAGCAATATTAGGAATAGATAGTATCAGTTGGTTGAAAGTAATAAAAACCTAATTCATCCTCAACTGAATACTAGCAAACCCAATTCAACAGTGTATTAAAAATATCATGCACCATGATCAAGTGGGATTCATCCCAGGACTGAAAGAACAGTTCAACCTACGCAAACCAATAGATGTGATACATTGTGTGAACAAAGTTAAGGACAAGAACCACGTCATCATTACAATAGACACAGAACAGAAAAAGCATGTGATAAAATTCAAAATCCCTTTATGATAAAAATTCTCAACTAATTGGACATAAAATACATACCTCAACACAATAAAAGCCATATCTGAGCAACCCACAACTAATATCATGTAGAATGAGGAAAAGTTGATAGCTTTTCCTCTAAGATCTAGAACGAGACAAGGCTGCCCACTTTTGCCACTTTTACTCAACATAGTATTGGAGGTCCTAGCTAGATCAATTAGGCAAGAGAAAGAAAGAAAGGGCATCCAAATCAGAAAAGAGGAAGTCAAATATTTCCTGTTTGAAGACAACATGATTTTATATATAGTACTCTAAAGAATACACAAAAACTTTTATAAACTAATAAATGAGTTCAGTAAAGTTGCAACATACAAAATCAAAAATTAGTAGCATTTCTATATGCCAATAGTGAACTAGCTAATAAATCAAGAAAGCAATCCTATTTATAATAGCTACAAAGTAATAAAATATCTAGGAGTAAATTTTAATAAAGAGGTGAAAAATATCTACAATAAAGAAATAAAATGAAGGGTATACAATGAATGGAAAGACATTCTGTGTTCAAGGATTGAAAGAATTAATATTATTAAATTTTTCATGCTATCCAATGTGATCTTCAGAGTTAGTGCAATCCCTGTCAAAATACCAATGATATTCTTCATGGAAATAGAAAAACCATCCTAAAATTTGCACATAACCTCAAAGATGCCAAATAGCCAAAACAACCTTGAGCAATAAAAACAAAGGTGGAGGCCTTATACTACCTAACTTCAAAATATAGTAGAACCTCTGTAATCTGAGCACTCAAGGGACTGTAACAAACTGGTCAACATAAGGAACAAGGCTTACTATACTGATATGTACATGTGGTGCATGGTCAGTTTATGAAAATTAGGTTGACCTACAGGGATTGATGTAGGGAGACAGCCAGCTATGGAGTTTCCATTGCATGTATATTACAAAGCTATAGTAACCAAAACAACATGGTATTGGCATAAAACCAATGGGTATAAGCATAAACTAATTGGACAGAATAGAAAACACAGAAATAGATATACACATTTATGGCCAACTAATTTTTGATGAAGATGCCAATAATACACATTGGGGAAAGGGCAGTCTCTTTAATAAATGGGAAAACTAAATAAAGAAGAAGAAGAAGAAAACTGGTCTCCTATCTCTCGCCATATACAAAAATAAACTCAAAATGGATGAAAGGATTAAATGAAAAATTAAAACATCTAAAATTACTAGAAGAAAACATAGGGGAAGTGCTTCATGATATTGACCTGGGCAAGGATTTTTTTTTTTTTATAAGAACCCCAAAACGGAGGAAACAAAAGCAAAAATAGCTAACTGGAATTATGTCAAATTACAAAGCTTCACAACAAAGGAAATAATTAACACAATATAGAGACAACCTACAGAATGGGAAAATATTTGCAAACTATGCTTTGGACAAAAGTTTAATATTCAGAATATATAAAGGACTGAACTTGGCTTGGTGCCTGTAGCACAGTGCTTACAGCGCCAGCCACATATACCCAGGCCAGCAGGTTCGAAACTGGCCTGGACCAGCTAAACAACAATGACAACTGCAACAAAAAATAGCCAGGCATTGTGGCAGGTACCTGTGGTCTCAGCTACTTGGGAGGCTGAGGGAAGAGAATCGCTTAAGCCCAAAGAGTTTGAGGTTGTTGTGAGCTGTGATTCTACAGCACTCTATACAGTGTGACATAATGAGACTCTGTCTCAAAAAAAAAAAAAGAAAAGAAAAAAAGAATTGAACTGAACTCAATAACACAAAAACAAATGATCAGAAAAAAAAAAAAAATTGGGCAAAAGACATGACTAGACATTTCTCCAAAGAAGATATACAAATAAATGACCACCAAAAAACATTTTGGTGAAAAAAGTTGAAAAAATGCTCAACATCACTAATCAGGGAAATGTAAATCAAAACTACAATGAGATACCATCTTACTCTAATTAGAATGACTATTATCCAAAAAACAAAAAGTAATAAATGCTGGCACGGATGTAGTGAAATGAGAATCCTTGCCAGTGAGAACGTAAGTTGGTACAGCCTTTGTGGAAAATAGTAGGATAAAGGTTCCTTAAAAAATTAAAGATAAAACTACCACATGACCCAGAAATGTGACTATAGAGAAATGAAGTCAGTATGTTAAAGAGATATTTGCACTCCCATGTTTATTGCAGCACTAGCTGCAGTGCCAAGATATGGTGACAACTGAAATGTTCATGAATGGATGAATGGATAAAGAAAATGTGGTCTATATACACAATGAAGTGTTAGTCGGCTATAAGAAAGGGAGGAAATGTTGTAATTTGGGGCAACATGGATAAACCTGGAGGACGTCATGTTAAGAAATTAGCCAGGCACAGAAAGACAAATACCACATACTCTTACTTGTGGAAACTAAAGAAGCCGACTTCATACAAGTATGAAGAACAATAGTGGTTCTTTTTCCAGAGGCTGGAAAAAGTAAGGGGAGGAAGAAATGGGGAGAGATTGGTCCGCAGGTACAAAATTATAGTTACATAGAAAGAATAAGTTCTTGTGTTCCATTGCATAGTAGGGTGACTATTGTTAACAATACTATGTTCTGCATTTCAAAATAAGAAAAAGATTCCAGATGTTCTCACAACAAAGAAATGTTTGAGATGATGGATAAGCTAAATACCCTGATTTGATCATTAAAATACAATGTTTGCATGTACTAATATTTCACACCGTACTTCATAAATGTGTACAATTATTACGTTCATTAAAAATAAAATGAAATCTGAAGAAAACCTAGTTTAAACTAATTTAGGAAGAGAGCTTATGTAAATAAAAAGTCTAGAGTGTGTGCTTTAGGCAATGCTTGATTCAGACGCACAAAGCTACCTCTGATGACCTGATTTCCCCTATTTCTTCATTTTGCCTTCCGCGGTTGCAGGATGGCTGCCAGATGGCTGCCGGCAGCTCCCTGTCTACGCACTTCTTTATTCTCCAGCAGACAGAAGAGGATTGTTCTCCTTTGTTTCCGGTGATCATCCCGCAATTCACTCTGATTGGACCAACCTAGGTCACGTGCCTCCCCTTGGACCAATCACGGTGGCTCTCAATGGTTGGCTTAGCCAAGGTCCCTTTTCCGGACCTGCGGGTAATTGTAGCTTTTCCCGAACGAACCTCGTGGTGCAAATCACAGAAAGGGAGAGCAGGGAGGGTGGCCCGAGGAGGTGCCCACAGTTACCCATTTCATGATTTTCCTCATCATGGTTTTTATCTTCTCTGTTTCTTATGCCTATTTTAATAATGAAGAATCTTAAGCTGGGCTTTGTTGGGAGTGTGAGACTTGGTCTTTGTTCCTCTGAAGAAGGACTGGGAAGAATTGCTCCTCAGGGGGCACTGCCTCCTCCCTCTGAGAGTCTGGCTTCTAGGAGACTGAGGCTGGAGTTATAACTCACAGATGCACATTGTCAGCTGGCAGGGACGTGACGTCGCATTGTCCCGGTGTGGAAACTGAGGCTCATAGAGGAGAAGCCCTGAGCCACGGAGTCACAGAGGCCCATTCTCTGCTTCTATCATTCCCTAACTAAATTACCAAAGCACATGCGTGCACACTCGCGCTAACATCCCTGACTAGAAGCTTCTCCTCTATAGAACTTTGTTCCCCTCTCTGTAAAATCAAGTAACTTCTTTGGCTCCGGGTTTTGTGGTGAAGCAAGGATGAGTTGGCTGGAGAGCTTGTTCACAGTCCATATGCCCGGCTCACACAGAAGTCGTGGTGTGCCTGGAGGAAAGCACAGTATGTGCATTTTGAACATGTCCCCTAGGTAACGACGAGGTCCAGCCTCACACCACTTAGAAACCATCAGGTGAGGTCCCTTCCTTTCTGGCCCCAAGACCTCTGAAAGCAGCCTTAGTCTGTGGCCTCTAGGGCTGAGAGACAGGGAAATACGGAGGGTGCCCTGGGTGACTCTCCCACAGAAGGAAGGAAAGAGACTTTGGTGTACTGGCCAGGGCCCAGAGCGCCAGGCCAAGAATTTGCAAGGCTGCTCTTGTTCTGCTGTCCTGGGTGATGCCGTCATGCAGTGAGGCTGCATGCCTGCCAGAAGCCCTTTGGCTGACAAGGGCAGTCTGTGAGGCAAGGGGCATAGCACCCCTCCCTCTACCACACCTCACCCCTACAGCACTCAGGTTACTAGAAGGAAGGGGCTTTAGAAGAAGAAATGGACTTGGGGTCAAGACCCCATGTTCCAGTCCAGGTGTCAGTATCTGTGGGCTAGGTGACTTTAGAAATTGTGAGCCTCAGTTTACTCACCCAACAAAGGAGTACTCATGGCCACTGCCCAGCCTTCCTCTTCCATAAAGTGCAGGACTGAAGGGACAACGAAACCATGTGGTAAAAGGACTTGGTCTGCAAAACACGTGTTGGAGGATTATTATTCCTACTAAAATAATACACTGGGTTGAGACTGGAGGCTCCTGCAGAATCCAGGCCCTGCCAGCGAGCTGCCATCTTTCAGATTGAGATGAAGATATAAGAGGTTTAGGAAAAGCCACCCCGGAGGCTTCTTCCTGACTGTGTCTTTGTCTTTCTCTATCTCTTTTTCCCTTTAGAGGCCTGCAGGGGATCTGGGAGGAGTCCAACTTATACAGTGCTACCTGATAGAATAATTTGTACTGCCTGGGCACCTGTCATCACCTCCAGAGAGATAGCGGGCTGGAGGTGGGGAAACAAACCGCACACAAAGGGTGGTGAGCCACGAGCCCTTCCACTCGCTCTTCTCCATGCTGGGAGTTTCCTCAGCCCTGTCATTCAGCCATTCCCTCACTATATTGGCTATACCTATCTGCCACCTATAATACATTTCCTTCCTTGATATTTGAAGTCAATCCACTTTTTTTTTTTTTTTTTGAGACAGAGTCTCAAGCTATTGCCTTGGGTAGAGAGCTGTGGCGTCACAGCTCCCAGCAACCTCCAACACTTGGGCTTAAGCAATTCTCTTGCCTCAGCCTCCCAAGTAGCTAGGATTACAGGCACCCGTCCCAGCACCGGCTATTTTTTGGTTGTAATTATCATTGTTGTTTGACCGGCCTGAGCTGGATTCGAAATCACCAGCTCTGGTGTTTGTCTGGCGCCTTAACTGCTTGAGCTACAGGAGCTCAAGCTTACTTTTTCATTTTTCAATGGCAGAAATGTCACTGTCATAAATGTAAGCCCAGGTAGTTTGACAGCGACCATCCGCTCTCCGTCTGTGTGTATTGTGTTTACAGGCATATGGTGGTGACTTTGATTTTATCCAAGCCTTCGGGCCATTTTGCAAGTGAAACAGCTAAAGATCAAGGAGAGATTGTCTTTTGCTAACTCCCGGCCAGGAAACAGTGCAAATGAGGACCAAAGTGGATCTTTGGACCCCAGGCCCAGTATACTTGGCATGTGCCACAGAATTCAGCACACCAATGGTGGCCAAGAAAGACTTTTCAAGCAAGGAAGGCAGCTGTAGGGAAGCCATGTGCTGCAGTTGCAGGAACACAGATTAGAATGTGGCGTAAGAGTTCTAGAATGTTTGTTCAGATTAGTGGCCCTGTAGTGTGTCATGAGCACAGCATGGTTGGGCTGCAGGAGCTCTCTTCCCTCTCCCCAGGGGTGGTCTGAGGAGCTGCCCTGATGGGTGGTTAGTTTTCCTACCTTTATCAAGAGCTGGTCCTCCCCATGTAGTTTTATACCGTGAATTTTTTTTTTTCTTTTGAGACAGAGTCTCACTCTGCCACCCTGGGTAGAGTCCCATGCCATCATCATAGTTTACAGCAACCTCAAGCTCTTGGGTTCAAGCCATCCTCTTGCCACAGCCTCCTGAGTAGCTTGGACTACAGGTGCCCGTCGCACACTCAGCTAATTTTTCTGCTTTTAGTAGAGATGTTGTCTCACTCTTGCTCGGGCTGGTCTCCTTGAATTCCTAGCTCAAGCAATCCACCCATCTCAGCCTCCCAGAGTGCTAGGATTGTAAGTGTGACCCACCATGTCTGGCCTATAGTGTGATTTTGAATAAGATTTTAGGAAAGAAGAACAAAAACGAGTCCTTTGCTAAAAACAGTTTTGAAGAGCTCAGTCTTTGATGGCTTTCAAGATCTGCCCAAAGCTCACTGATTTTATAACTGAGTGTGGGAATCCCCCTTACTAGCTGGGCAGGGGTGGAGAAGCTGGGCAGCATTCCGGGTCTTAGCTCCTTTAAAATAGGCATGCAGAGAAAAATACCGCTCAGTTCTGTGGGTTATTATGCCGAGGATGTACGTAAACACGTCCTGAGACCAGCAAAGGATTCTGTATGAGTGTGGGATTTGTGAATTTGTGTCATCATCAAACATTTCTTACATGGGGGCTCTGGGCTGTCTTCCGGCAAGTGCTGGAGATACAGAGAACCGCCAGGCGCGGGTCTGGTGGGAAATGGATAAACAAATGTGGCACACAGTCTCCTGAGAAACAAGATAAATGAGCTGCAGTTTAAACAGAAAGTGATGAGTGCCCTGAGGTTCAGCATGGTGGAGGGTCGCCACCCCAGCCTGGGGTTGGGGTTGAAGGGAAGTGGGTGGGGATAGCAGGAAAGTGACACCCGGCATGGATCTTCAAGGGGTAGCAAAAACAATAATGATGCTGTTTGTATATGCATGTATTTTTTCACACACAATTTTATTCACCCCAATTTAAGACTTTTGAGCTTTCATTTTTCCCTTTTGTGCAAGGATCTTATAGAGACAAAGGTAAACACAAAGTGTATCCTTGGGCCAATGTTGCAAATTGTTAATGAGTTTTGTTCTGTGCTTTTTGTTAACCAAACATGCAAAGCCTTGTTCTTTGGAGAAAACCCACTTCCAGAACCATCAGCGGTGAGAGCCCTGTGGGCCGTCTGAGAATCTCCATCTGAGTGCCAGAGTCAAGGTCCATCACTGACTTCATCCAACTTCGGCTGCATGTGTGTGTCACTTAGCTAGCTGCTTGCTGAGGGCGCAGACATAAATAAACCTCTCTCCTTGCTTTAATTACACTCCCGTGGCTGCCACCAGGGTAATGTGCAAAGAGCTTTGAGATCAGTATTTGCATGCAGTGCATTGGAAAAGACAGGCTTTGAGGCTAGACACTTTCATTCCAGCCCTGCTACTCACGCTGTGGCCCTGGATAAGTTACTTAACTTCTCTGAGTCTTGGGTTTTACTTTTGCAAAAAGAGAGAATAATTACTTTGCTTGTTAGTACTGAGGAATAAACAGCAGAGGAGATACCACTGGTAAAGGCCCAGCTCAATCAGCTGAGATCATCATCATCCCCTGTAAGGGTCTGGGCCTGACATACCATTTCTCCAACTTTCTGGGAGCTCTGAATGCTCTCATCATACAATGAGGCGTTGGCATGTAAACTTTGTAAAACTGTGGCATGTTGAGCAAATGTCAGTTATCGTTCAAAATTATTAGTCCACATTAGGACAAACAGGAAAGGCAAGGTAGCAGGGGGTTTGTCTAAGTCCGGCGGGCGAGTGTGGGTGGGGAGCCAGGCCAGCCTCTACCATCCTGCGCCACTCTCACCCACTGCCCTTTCAGCCTCCAGACATTTCTCTCTCATCATCTGCAACCCAATCATGTTCTGGACCAGAACAGTCGCCTTCCCAGTCTATTAGCAAAGCCCTTCTAGGGAGGGGGACTTGCCGTCAGCCCTGAGAAAGAAGTCAGGCGTGCTTGGAATGCAATTGCAAAAGAGGTTACAAGAGCCCTGCGAGAATGCTGAAATCAAGTGATGTCGAGAGGCTTTGTTATTTTTGAAAAAATGACTCATTCTGAGAAACCCTAACGGCCTCACAGAACATTCATCTAGTTGCTGTATGTATGACCCAGAGCCCACTGCAGGGGAAAACAAGCCTTGTTGTCACAACTGCAGGGGGGAGTAGTGGGGACAGTGAGGGTTGGCTGTGGGGATAGGGGTGACAGTTTGGTGCAGGGAGATCTTGAAAATGACTCCCACTGTCTGAGTGGATGTCTGAGTTTCCCAAGTCTTGTTCTTTGCACTTTCCTATTCAAGCCATCATAAAACACATCCACTTGGAGGTAACACGTGTTCTTTGAATATTGCTATTTGACAGGCAAAGGAGATGGGCTCTTGGAGAGCTTAAGCATTTCTCCAAGATGACAGAGAGGAAGAGAAGGGAGAGGAGGAGAAGGATAAGGATAAGGAAAGGTAAAGAAAAAGGGGAAAAAGAAGGAGGGGGAGGGAGAGGAAGAGAAGAGACGAGAGACCCATGGTCAAGAGCCACACTGGTCTGTGGAGGAGCGCGGGGAAGAGTTGTTTTCAGGACAGCAGCTGTTGGCCTGCTTGCTGTGCGATGCTCAGGAGGGCACTGGATGCAGATGGCTCCAGCCCTGGCCATGTCCTTGGTCATCTGTGTGACTCTGGGGGAACACGTTCCTTCTCAGTCACCATATCCCATCTGTAAGAGTCTGGGAGTGGGGGAATAGAATAGACTCCGAGAATCTAGCACCTTTAGCAGGCATGGGAATATTTCAGAAAATTTGTTAAAATATGGATTGCTGGCCGCTTTCCCACATTCCAGAATTTCATATTCAGAACATCTGGGAAGGGGCCAGAGAGTCTCCCTGTCTAGCAAGCTCGCAGGTGAGCCTGATGCTGGCGGTTGGTCCACGGACCTCACTTTGAGTAGCCTGGGGCTGGGAGATCTTTCATCTTCCTTCCTGCCATTCAGTGATTCAAATATGCAAAGGCTCTCCTGGCCAACCAGCATTGTGCAGGGTGCTGGAAAAACACAGACGACAGCATGGTTTCTGTGTTGTGGGTCTGGCAGTGTGGACGTGGAGACAGAGGAGAGAGTAAATGGCGAGCCAGTCTCCCCAGGGCACTGCAAAGGTAGGAGTGGTCCCTGGCTCTGAGGAAGGCTAGCAGGGCTTCATGGAGGAGGGGGCTCTGGGAGCCTTTGAGGGAAGCCTTTGGGGCTCAACTGTCTTTCAGCAGGAAGAAGAGAGGGAGAGGGCAGTGTCAGCTGTTTTGAACGTGGCCTTCAGAGAAAGCTCTGGCCAAGCGCTCTCTGGGCTGGCTGTGGCTTCAGCACAGTGCAGAGCGATCCTCTCTGGTGCTTCCTTCTCCCCGTGGAAGGCCCTGAAAAGAACAGGGAGAGGCTGTCAATGGATCAGCACCCCGGGATCACAGTCAAGTATCTTTTACATACAATGTGCACATGTACACACACACACACACATAAATATGTGACACAAGTATACATACAAACACACCCCCACACAGAGTTGGTCTTCATTATTTGCAGATTCTGTATTTATGAATTCTCTTACTTAATATACTTGCTTCCCCCGATTCAAATCAACACCCACACACTTTGCCAGTCATCCCATGGACACGTGCAAAGCAACAAAATGTGGGCTCACCCAAAACCTACAATCCCAGCTGAGGTGAAGCGGGGAGAGACTCTGCCTCCTCATTTCAGCTCATCCTGGAAACATGTCCCTTTTCAAGACCCATTTAGTGCCAAGTTTTGAGCACTTTTGTACTTTTGGGGTGTAATTTAGATGTTTAAAATGGCCCCCAAGATTAGTGCTGAAGCACTATAGTTCCTAATAAGCACAAGAGACTGTGACATGTCTTACAGAGAGAATGCGCGTGTTCACTGAGCTTTGTCCAGGCATGAGCTGGTGCTGCTGGCTCTGAGCTGAATGTCAATGGATCAACAATCTATATTCAATAAGGTGTCTTTAAACACACACACACACATTGAAACAAGGTTATGTTTTGATTACTGGCTGAAAATTTTACTGATCAGAGGCTCACAGGAACCTAATGCCCTATTTCCCCTATGAGGAATGATTCAATATTCTATAATTTGATGTTCAGGGCAACTTTGTGGCATATAAATAACATGAATGATGAGAGTTGATGGTGTATGTGTTTGTGTGTATGCATGTCTGTAAGGATACAGGCATGCGCGTGCATACACACATACACATGCATGCTATTTCTGTTGCTTGGTATTACAGGTAGTATACCTAACAAGATAATCTGCAATTACAGCAAGTGTGGAATGAAATCCAAACACCAAAGTACACTTCCAAAGCTTCAGAAGTCCTAAGTAATAGCAATCCTTACCCAATTCAGCCGTCCCTTCTCCCAGGTTTCAACAAAAGGCTTCTCTCTACTCATCCTGAACTTTCCCTTAGCTTCCACACCCGTTTGAATTCACATCTCACCAACTTGGTTTAGACATAAACTCACATCTGACAGAGCTGGGTGTCACAACATAGCTGAATGTGACTTCAGTATGGATCACAGGGCCATTTTAAATCGGCAATTGTTTTGCCTTTACCACATTTGTACTGATGAATTCCTGACTTTGGCAGATGGATTTAATTTTTTCTACGGAGGGATCAAGTATGTAGGTTGGGGAGGTCTCCTTTGGGAGGTCAAGGAAACTGAGGCATGGTGCCGGCCCCAGGTGGGGCCGTCAGGATGTGGCCAGCTGGGCCCCATGGCTCTGTGGGCTGAGGCAGGAGGCCCTGCCCACCCTGCCTCCCCCACTCTGTTCCTTAAGTCTGGGCCCAGCCTTGGCCTTGTCTCCTAAGCCACGTCAAACCTTTCTGGCTTGCTTCAGAGAAATGTGCTGAGAACACAAAAGGCCCCTTCAGGCCTTCGTGGGGTGGACGTGATTTCTCTGGGATCCAGGCCCAGTCTCTTCCAGGACTGTGAATTCCCTGCCTCCCGCTGGGCTGGGCCGTGGGGAGGGCATCTGGGTGCCCCTGGGCCTCTGTCACTGGGGACAGAGTCCTCCTGTAGGGCCTCAGGACTTTGTTGGCCAGTGGAGCGAGAGGAAAGCACTGAGGCTGAAGAAGCGCGGCAGCTGGCTGTCATCCCACATAAACAGGCCCCGTCATTGTAAATTATTTACGTGCTGTTGGGAGACTCCTTGATGGGCTCATTAATAAGAACGCTGTGGATCTCGCTTTGGCCCAGATTCCTGGGGGCTGGGTGGGGGGCCAGTGGAGAAGAGTGCAGGGGATACTGATTGCTTTTGCTTGATGCCTCCTGATTAGAAACTAGCAGTGACCCATGTCTCCCCCGGGAACAAGGCTAAACTCCACAGCTCGACCCTCAAGGCCCCTTCTCAAATGCAGGTCTCACATGCCTCCCTCAGTGCAGCCACGACAACTTTTCCCTACAAATAACTGAATCATTCCCAACTCCAGACCTCTGCTGTGCCCTCTGACTGGAATCCCTTTGCTCTGCACCCTTTAAGGCAGCCCCAATATTACTTCCTCTCTCTGCTCTGGCTCACCCGCTGGAAGGTTCTGTCACTCCGTCCCTGTGCTTCATGGCTCTGTGCCTCCTGCTTAGCCACGTGACCTCTGTTCTGCACCCTCCCTGTGCCCCTTGCTGAGAGACTTTGTGTTTCTTCAAACAGAGTAAAGGGACTGTGATAGTGTCTCCCTTGCAGCCATCTTTACGTGGCACCGATAGCTAACACAATATAATTATTACTAATAGTGCTCTTATTTCACTCTGTTGTAATCACTTATTTTATAAAACTCACTCCTTCTAGACTCTGAACATTTGGAGTGCTCAGAAAGCCCACGGCCTCCTCCGTCGATTACTCTATTGCTTCTTCCATAGCGCTAACTGGTGAAGGAAGTCAGGGAGGCAGGGAAGGAGGGAGCAAACTCCTCTTGAACACCCATGAGGCGTCCAGCACTGTGTGTGTTCCTCCATTGATGTGCATTATTTAATTAATCTTCCTGAAACTCCTGGGGGGGCACTATTATTATCTTCATTTTGCAGAGGATGAAAGAGGACTCAGGAGGGCAAGAGCCTTTGCCCAAGGTCACCAGCTGGAAACTGGAACTGGCCTTGGAATCAGGGCCAGCTGCCACTCCATACCCCTGGCACTTTCATGGCACCAGGAGAGGCAAGAAAGGAAACAGTGACTTTTTTACTGCTCCAGGCATTTTGAGCAGCAAGTAAGCAAATTCCCTAATTCAGGTCTGTTGTTAGTTCAGAGACTTGGCAGCTGAGAATGCAGTTGTAGAAAAACAGGTTTTCTTCCTGACTCAGCAGCACCACCTGCAGGATCTGAAGGAATGCTGCAAAAAAAAAAAAAAAAAAAAAAAAGGATCTGGACTCGGAACTCTGGGCTCTGCCAGGAGCCTGTGCAGGAGGCACAGAGGGAGGAAGCTCAGACATCATCCAGTGACCTTTCGTCTTAAAAAGGAGCAAAGCGAAACCGAGAAAGGAACTTGCTCCAAGTCTCAAGGCTAGTGATGGCAGATTTAAAACCTGCTATCTCATCTATCTCTCTGACTTTTATTTCAGTACCCCTTTCCTTTCCTCTCTCCCTTTTATCTTCTTTCTCCTCCTCTTTTCCCTCTTTTTCTTTTCTCTCATTTATTTGTTCATTCAACGAGCATTAATTGAGAACTTGATAGGTCTTGGGCGTATTCTTCTTTGCAGGAGGACATAATATATTGACAGCTAAAATTTGTTTTTTATTCTTGTTTCATGATTGACACTAAACAATATGCCATAATTATGACTAAAATACCTTGAGCATGACTACGTGGTGGGCACCATGTTAGACTTTATCTCAGTTGCTCCTCACGGAAGGGGACGCTAAGGCTGAGGGAGGCTTAGGAACATGCCCACCAAGGTTCAGTAAGTTGTGGAGCTGAGCTTCAAACCCAGATCCTCTGATTCCAGAGCCAGAGATCTCAACTACTACGTTATGTTTACACTTTTAAAGTAGTTAGTGTTAATTCAAGAAGTGTCCATATTATAATAGAATTTTTCTCCTATTTCAAATAATGACTTATTTCATGTCTGAGCATTCTACTGACTTTGTTCTCAAATCCATTGCTTCTTAAATACCTAGGAGTTTATATTGAGGTTCTACTGTGTACCAGGCACTATGCCAGGTGTCTGGGATACTGAAGCGACAGTAAGTCAGCTAGGAGCTCACGGCTGTAGGTGGCAGCTGTGATACTAGGCAAGCAAGACACATTCCCCTGGATGCACTATACAACGCCAAAGAGCTCCAGTCACATTGCAGCTAATGGAAATGGCACCTCCTGACTTGTGCAGTGCACAGCCTGTGCAACTGTATATGGTATCCCTGACCCAGTGGGATAGGAAAATAGATTGGGGCAGAGGACAAAGAATGGGGATCATCACTTCTGTCTCTGCAGGATGTGGAGGCTTCATAGCAAAAGTCACTGGAATGTGATTGCTGCCAAAGCTGTAAAAACCTTGATCTCCTTTCCTCTTCAACTGAGGGGTAGTTGTCAAAGTTTGAGGAAATATGTCTGTGTTTTGAGCTGTGGGGCAGGAAATATATATTTTAGTTTCCATTTCTTGTCTTAGTTACCAAGTTGCATTTCTTTTAAGTTCCCTGGAACTTTGCCCTCATTCTCATTTTTAGGTAGATGAGTTTCTCTTTTTGGGATTGAAATTACTGGTCACCAACTGCATGTGGCACATAAACCACTAGAAGATCAAGTGCGGGCAGCCTTGTAGCCATTTAAGGAACCAGAGGGAAATGCACAGCAGCTGGACGGCAAAGCGACCATCTTGGGGCTGCCTCTGACACAGAAGATAGCACCGTGTAGAGGTGTTTTCTCAGCACATCCTCAGAGCTCTCACCTTGTTCCCACATATCTTCACTGGCCAAGAACAATATTTTTGCATGTGTGCAAATTTTATTTTGCTTAACTTATGGTAGAAAACAAAAGGGATTGCTTTAATTTCTCACATATGAAATTATTGTATGATGGTCATTACTTTCCCCCATGGCACACCCTGAAGATACTAACTCAGACCTGTGTACGGAGGGCAAGGTGCTGGGTGACAATCTTAGGATGAGAGTGGACCAGTTACTGGAAGGTTGTTGAGGGTGCAAAGACGTAAAGGGCAAAGAAAACAACAACAACAATAATAACAACAATAACAATAACAATAACAAAAAGCTGCTTCCAGCCACCCAGGAGCTCCTGGTCCATTTGTTGCTGGCTTTGCAAGCTCAGACTTCCCTTTGGAAACAGCCATTGTGGGATGTGCAGTGGCGATGGAGAAGTACCTCATCACCAGAAGGAAGGCAAGGTGCTCACCAACCCCCCTTAGTGTCAGGGCGAAGGGACAGCTCAGGCAGCACGGTGGAGGGAGGAGAGATGAGGGAGAAAATTCTCTGTTTTAGTCTCCAAAGCTCATCAGCCTTGTGACTTGTCATTTATTTGGATCGGTAAGGTTCCTGTCTTTTCTATGCTGTGACATTTAATAGCCAGTCTGGAATGGCAATCAGCCCAGATAATAAGTTTTGAGGTCCAAATAATTGTTCTAGAAAACAGCTAGTGGAATGCATCTTCTTGTTAAGTTTAAGACTTGTGCTATTTATCCCTGTAAAGTTAATGTTGTGCAAAGAGCTCCCCACAGGGAATCCTGACGTCTGGGTTCCAGGCTACCCCTGGCCAGCTGTGTCATTGTCTTGGTCGAGTCATATCACTTTCTTCTTTTGGGCCTCACCAGTAGAAGCAGGGCTGGGACCAGATGAACTCCATGCTCCTTTCAGCTCTGAGTCCTTGAGGCTTTGGGTGTCTTTGTTAGGTTACTTTCATTTCTAGCGTCTTGTTGAGCTTCTTGCTAACTAGGGTGTTTCTTTGGCCCAGAGCTTGCTGGCTCCAGATCCATTTGTCACTCTTGTGCCAGCTGGTTTCTGGCTGGGTCCAGCCAGAGGAAGGCTCGGCAGGACATCAAAGGAGACCAGGGTGTCGTTCCTTCTTTCTGCCTTCAGAGGTGTCTCTGATAGAGAAGGTGCATTTCTTGCTTGGTTCCAGCTTCTCATAGGGTGAGCCCAGGCCTTGGGTTGATTGACCTCTGCCTCTTCCCTTTGCCCCACTACCGCCAGGAGCAGTCGCGGCTTCCTGTGTTTTTCCTCTCTGGGTTGCCCCACTATCTTCTGGTTGTCTTTTCAGCCCTTCCATTACCTGAGTAACCCATTGTTCATACTAATTTCCCACCCAGAGTGGTTTCTGTTTACCTGGTTGGACTTTGACTGATGCATTTAAACTTTTATTGGTTTTACCTTGTAACAGCCAGCAATAAAGATGATGATAATGTTGATGATTATGACCCCTCACTTGGTATATAACCTCACATATTACAGAGTTTCACTTGGGTTCTGTAATTTGAGCCTCATAATAACAGCCATGATGTAAGAAAGGCATTTATCATTAATTCCACTTTACAGAAGAGGAAATTATTTTGCTCAGCTCACACAGTTGGTGGGTCTTGATAGAGTTGAAAACAGAATCCAAGCCTTTTGAGTCTTCATTTGGCCATCTAGTCTTCTTCTCCAAGTTTCCTCTTGAATTTCCAAAATTCTACCACCTACCCCTTTGGAAGACTGTCTTAACTCTCTTCCTGTAGAATGGTGTTTCTAAAGTAAGGTGTATAACCATAAGTTGAGGGTGTATTAGTTTTTTACTGTTGTGTACCAAATTACCCCAACACTTAGGGATTTAAAATAACATCGATGTTATTTTGAAAATGGTCTACAATGCACTGATCCTTTCTTTTATTTTGCATGTTCAGGGATGATGACTTACTCAGAACTTGAGTAAGTTCAGCCTGGGAGGGTTTGGAAGGTTGCACTTTACAACAATTTCAGATGATGTCAGGCTATGGTGTGATGAGGAGGAGGTGGCTGGGTAGTCTTTGCATTGTGTAGCACTGAATATGCAGCTTCTGCCCTTAGCAAACCCTGTAATGCAGTCTCTACTAGGAATTCGATACCAGTCTGGGCAGCATAGCAAGACCTTGTGTCTAAAACAAAAAAAATTAGTTGAGTGTCTTGGTGCACTCATAGTCCCAGCTACTCTGGAGACTGAGGCAAGAAAATCGCTTGAGCCCAGGAATTCAAGGCTACAATGAGCTATGATTGCTCTGGTGTGCTTCAGCCTGGGTGAAAGAGCAAGACCTTCTTTTAAAAAAAGCAGCTTCCAGTCATGAGACAAGGCCAAATGTATAAGCAAAAGCTTATTTATATTATATTAAGGTCTTAAAATAGAAAAGGCCACTGTGTCTTTCTTTCCACCCACATTCTTCACTCAATGTCTAGGATGATGTATCTTGAGGGTCAGGTGGTAAGTCCTGTACTATAGAGCTTACAATATTGTTAGGAAGAGAAATATTCCTTATTCCCAAGTTTCTGGGGACCCCAGCCTTTGGAAGGATCCAGGTCACAGTATCCATTACGTCATTTATTTCATCATTCATCAAGGAATATTTATATTTACTTTATGCTTCCCTTGTGATAGTCTTTTATCCCACTGTCTAGGATCCCTCACCAAGGATTTCATTCCACTTATTTCTGGAAGTCCAGGAGATAGCTCAAGCACACATGCGAACTCCCAATGAGAGAGCTACAAGGGAATGCATTCTGCCAACAACCTGAATGAGCTTAGAGCTTAGTTCTTCCCCACTTGATTCCCCAGATGGGAACGTAGCCCACCTGACACTTGGATTGTAGCCTGGTGAGACCCACAAAGCAGAGAATTCAGTTAAGCCATGTCTGAACTCCTGACCTGCAAAAACTGTGAGAAAAATAAATGTGTGTTGTTTTAAACCTCTAAGTTTGTGGTAACGTGTTACATAGCAATAGAAAAAAACTGATACACCCACTTTATAAAGCACATGTGAAAATCCTATAGGGCACAAAATTTGACTGAATAATTCTGTTTAAAAATTGGCTTTTGGGATTCCAATACAATCTTCAGAAGAACAAAACCCTCCAGATCAAGTTTAATGAATCTTGGTGGAAAATAGGTCTATTAGAGGCTTCTTAGGCAGTGTTTGAAACATGCAACATCTGCAGAGCTGTGAGGGGTCCCTTTCTGATGGAGAGGATGTGTACAGTGAGGAGCTGGAGAGGGCTCAGGCTGACACAGCCATGGAGAAGATGCTTTGCCTCAGCTAAATGAAGACATTCAGAGGACTGTACAGGAAAAGGCCTGTACAGGAAAAGAACTATAGAGGCTCTGATTTATTTATTTTTTCTTTAAGTTTGAGAACTGTAAAGAAAAGGATTAAAGAACCTTTATATATAGTGGGAAGTTGACATTGAGTGAATTAAAGTAAAACTTCCTCGTGACACTGGGGAACATAAATAACAAAAGCCTATGGCCCTGCCATGAAGGCTACGTTGAACAGTTTGATGAGAATACTTCAGATTGTATATGAAAACAGCACATTGTACCCCTTGATTGCACTAATGTTCACAGTTATGATTTAACAATTAAAAAAACAAATAAACAGTTTGGATTAAAGATGGCGGCTGAGTAACATCTTCCCTGCAACTGGGCACGGGGAATCTGGGGAGACAAGACTCCAGACGTCTCTGGCTGGTGGAATCTGCCTATGATCATCCCTTTGAGGATACAGGGAGCCAGCAAGGGACTTCTGGACACCAGGAGGAGGACAAAAACAGTGGAAAACTGGCAAGTGGCTGCATGTGTTCGATCGACCTAATCACGCCGGCAACCGTGAGTACAAGCAGCACTGAGACTGCAAACTGGAAAGGCCTTACCTGTGAACTGTTTTGGTGTTCTT
>CAUYPK010147707.1:0-16715 GCA_963574355.1 Loris lydekkerianus
TATTCAACATAGCCTTCCTGGCATTTTCCCAGTCACCGTGGCATGACATTTACATTTCACATTTGCTGAGTTTCACCCTTGCCCTTGTGAGATGCCCCGTAGGTGTGATTCCACCAATACCCCTCCCTCAACCCCCCTCCCGTTTGACGACATTTTTATTGAACATTTCTCTTTAGAAGCTCGATGAATGGATTTGAACTTTCAGTTTCAGATTTACAGGAAACCTGTGATGTAATTTAGCAATGATGGCTGTAATTTCAGAGTTGTCTCTAGGAGATGTATGAAGCTCCATTGTATCAACAGAAAGAAAGAAAACATTCTAGATACTTAACTCACATCCTTACCTGTTAGGTGACATCTGGTGTAGGTGATCTCTAAATATATTTCCGATATATTTTTTCCTGTAATTCTAAATTTAATTTGTGATATGAAAAAATGATTCCAGAATAAAAACACCCAAGCAATATCCCAGCAGATGGCGCTGTTGCCACGTAGTCGCTTCAGTGAAAGTGGTGTTCCTCATAAATGACCCATCATAAAATGCTTTATAACACAGGCTCTGGAAATTTCCATTCAAGAATGAAAACTTGGTGGTGATAGATTCCACTGACATCGGGTTTCCTTTTTCTTTTCCAATGTACCCAATAATTCAAATGTGACTTTATAGAACCTCACTTCCCTTCTTTTTTTTTTTTTTTTTTTTGTTTTTTAGTTTTTAATCTGATCATTTTTACATTTACTGCTTTGAATTTGGACAGTTAGTGAACATCAACATACTGCTACTTGCTAATTTATTTAATTCAATTTATTTAGGAAATATTTAGTGAGTGTCCGTATCTATGCCAGGCATCATTCTAGGCAGCAATGAACCGGATAGGTAAAGATATTTGACTTCCTAGACTTGACATTCTAGTGAGAGAATCATTTACTTAGGGGCGAGGAGCTATAGGAATTTTGCTGGTTTTCTTTTTGAAAACATCAATTTAAAAAGATAGCAACAGATCTTTGCTTATGTTAATCTTTCTTCAGTCAAAGCCACCTGAGTATTACCTACAACGAGCATTTTTTCTTCTTAAATATTCCAGGCAGTTAATCAATATGCAAATCCATATAATAGATGGTCACACTGCAATTGGAAAAAATATCACCACCACATCTCTCATCTTAATTTAGGAAAATTTCAAAGTACCTCACTTAGCAATGCTGAGAAAGAAGATTGTATTTAAATAGGGAGTCTATTTTTATGAGTCTAGATGTTATATTTATAAGTGGCATATACCTTTGAATGCTTTGTCATTCCAATCTGGCACACCCTCATACATTCTGTCATCAAAGCCTGTTGAGTGACATTTAATAGACCCCACCTTATTGAATGATGGACATAGACTTAGCCTTGTGAACCTGTCTTTTAAAAGTGGTGATCATTTGTTCTGCTTTTAGATTTCAAACTTAACATACATTTATTGCTGACCAGTCTTATATTGTCATTTTACTGTATTTTCTTTGATTTTATTCAGAAGAAATGCTGGCTAGTTGGTGCACATAACTAGCCAAATTCATGTTACAATGAAAGAAGAAAGCAGGAAGGAGGGAAAAATGGTGTATTTTTTCTGGGCTTGGGATGGGGCTGATTGACAATGGGCTGATACTTTGTGCCAGGCTGGAGTGGTTAGCCATTAAGCAGACATTAGGGGCTCAGAAATGAGGGACCAAGAAGTGCCTAGCTCTATTTGGGGGGAAGGGATTAGGCCTTTATAATGTGTTGAAAGCCTAGCATTAGGGCTTCAGTATAAGATCAGGTCAGCATCAAAAACAACTAACAGAGCTTGCTAAAAGCTAGGTATTATGCATTGGTGATTTATAAATCCTCCTTCAAACCCCCACAGTTCTTATCCTCATTTTACAGATGGGGGTGCGGAGATGTTAAAGAACTTGCAAAAAGTCATACAGGCAGTAGTGGGTGGTGAAGACAGAGTTTAATGCAGAAGCCAGAGCTCCTAACTGGCATACACTCTGCCTTCTCTTTTCTTCAGTCTCAGCTCTGATCTCTGGGTCCTAAACTCCATGCCTAATTTCCTGGTAGATCTCAGAAAGTGAAGCTTCAGCCAAGTCTGTAGGTCAGAGGTCCTGGTGTGACACCAGGAAGCTATGCCAAGTTTAGGCCTGGATATCACACTTCCCTTTCTCCAGTCACATGAACCAGCCTGGGAGGCCCTAAACTTGTTTTTTGGTGCAGATGGCTGAAATCAACCATCTGCTGGGTTGGCTAGGGCAACAGTTTTCATCTGGGGCCGGGTGTCATCTTCCAAGCTCACTGATTGTTGGCAGAATCTGGTTTCTTGTAGTTGTAAGACCGAGGTCTCTCCTTCTAGCTGTCAGCTGGGGACTACTCTTGAGTATTTTAGAGAATGCCCGCAGTTCCTTGCCATCTAGCTCTCTCCATAGGAAGCTCTAAGTCTGGAGGTCTGCCTTCTTCCAGGCCAGGTGAAGTGCATCTCCCTCACTTCCTGTTCTGGGACCAGCTGGAATAATCTGTTTCTAAAGGGTTCGCTTGATTAGGTCAGGCTTGCTTGGATAATAGCCTGTATTTAAGGTCAACTATTTTGGGACCTTGATTACATCAGCAAAACCACTTCCTAGCAGCCCCTAGATTAGTGTTTTATTGACTAACTGGCAGAAGTAATGTATTTTGCTGTGTATAATGCACGGCTGTGTATACTGTGCACCCATGTTTTTTTCCACAAACTTTCAGGAAAACACTGCTAGAGAAAGTGGTTGGCTCTTGGCCAGGAGAGACGCATCTGGAGAGGGCTAATGCTCCACTAGTGAACATGCGGATCACACCGCCCTGCAGCTGCCCGCTTTGTAAGGCTGTCCCTTCCCTTCTCTCCAGAGCTCTGACTTTCCTACTATGTTGGGGTCCACAGCTGAGATGGCCACGTGTGTGGCCAGCAGTGCAGGAACTTCTGAGGCCACTTGGCCTGCAGGCAGTCAGACAGGTCCCTGGCACCTGCCCAGGGGTCCCAGTCCGCCATGCATGGCTGGCCCTCAGGCCTCGGTCCTTGCCCCACATGGTCACAGCCTGCCTCATCAGCCCCACCACTACCCCTGATGTGACGTTGAGTGGAGGCCACTTCGGCCTACTCCCACTGGATCCTGGATCCTTCCAGACCAGAACATTGTGTTCCCAGCAGGCTCAGGTAGGAGAGTGTGGTGGCCCTGGGAGTGGCTCCTCTGTTCCAAAGCCATACTACCCATTTATAATACTGATTCTTATTTTTCCCTCAAAACTTTGGACAAAAAAGTTCATATTATGCACAGCAAAATATATATACAAGAGGCCTGGAATCTTTGGGGCATCTTAGAATTCTACCCACCATACATATTAATAGCTAATAACTATCAATTATGTATTGATCTGTCTGGAATACAATATATAATAACACACTACTGATTATTTTTATTTAATCAAACATGTACAATGCTTACTCTATGCTGGGCATGACTGCAAGAATTTCACAAACATCAACTCATATAATACTTGCAATAATTCTGCGATATGGGTGGTGATGTTATTATCCATTATTATTGCTAAGGAAACTGTGGTCCAGAGAGGTTATGTAAGTTTTCCAAGGTCATACAGCTTCTGTCAGAAACCATGTGAGTCCTTTAATCACATCAAGCCTAGATCATTAAGTTTGGCAGTGAAGAATGAAGGTCCACGTGGGGCTAGGAAGTGTAACTTCTCAGGTTTGACTCCACTGTGTTTGGGACTAAGTACAAGGTCACTGGCATGCTTGCCTACGAGGTGGGGTGTTGTATGTGAGTGCTGTTCTCTCTTATGCTGGCCTTCACGACTCTTCTGTAAATCTAAGTAGGACAGTTCATACTAGGCAGATGTTTTACAAGAGACTTCACTGAAGTTTGTGGAAACCACAAGAGATGCTTGAGTTTGCTGTGGATCCACTTCCTGGCCCAGTTCCCGGCCAACTTCCCTGGGACAGAGAACACTGGTTCCTTACTTCTCCTGACTTTCCTACAGCATTCACCTGTGATGTTTCCTCCATACCCAGGAAAGCTAAGCCCAGAGGGGAATGGGGTCTCTCATCTGCTCAAGACCCACTTTCCATACCCTGGATTCCAAACTGATTGCCTGGTGATGTCACTGGCAGTGGCCAGCTGCCACTTATTGTGATGCGAACACTTAGCCTATGACCACAGGAGGCCAGTCTTATCATACAGCCTGCAGCCCTACCAGGCCAGAGGCACACACACATCAGGGGTAGGATAAGGGGCCTTCTGTTAGATACAGCCTGGAGGCTTTTTCCAGTGAGTAAAGAATAGGCACGCCTAGGACTTTCTATGTCCCGCTCCTGTCCTGTTCTTCAAGGGCTTTGGGTTGGGACTGAGGAAGTCACTGTCAGGTTTGGCTTCTGCCTTGGGCTCGTCTTGATGAAGAACATGGCAAAAATCCTTGCCACAGTCCTCTTAGTACGGAAAATAGTCCAACCTGTGTGATGGGAAAGAGGAGAAGAACGTCCTGGTAAGTAATACACCCTCCAAGGCCTTTCAACGCCTTCAAGTGTATAAATTCTCACTGATTTGGCATTGATTTTCTACCCTTAACTTTGCAGAATTCATCGCAAGACCAAAGCAAGTGAAATTGATTTCTGCTCACTTCCTTTCCCACCCAAGGTCTCTCTGCTTGTTCCTGCAGATAGGAGATTTTCCAAATTTCTGTGCCCTTTTGAAAATCCTGGGGCTTTTGTTTTGGTTTTAGTTCAGTGAAATCAGATGGTTCTACAGATCCGTGTGGGAATTTTAATGTGATAATCCATGTATTTAAGCTTCATTAGTTTAAGAAGACACCTCTGTTGCACCACAGATGGAAACCTAAGTAGCCCTAACTATTAGTGTTAATATTTACATTGTAAATGTTGGGCTATGGCCATGAAAAATGGGAATAGTATCATCCCGCTTTTCATTCAATTAAAATTTTGTGTATTGTGCCTAAATAAGAATATACCTCAGAAAACTACTGGTAGAAATTTCTCTGAATTGCACTGTACAGAATCAAATGTAGTGGGTCTATGTTTTGTTTTTCAACATAGGCTAGGAAGAATGTCCTAGTTTTTTTAGTTCTCTAAAGTGCATTTAAATTAAGGGCCTAAACCTCCACTAGCCTGGCTGGAAATTCAACCTCAGGCACAATATGGATCCCATTGAAGGGTTAAGCAGATATGTCAAGGGCCTCATGTTGCCCAGAACATAAGAGGGCCCTCTGGTCTTAGGTCCAGATGGTCACTGATGATGGGTGTTGTCTAGGCCCATGTGGTTCTTTGGAGGCAGGAGAATCTGAGGCATCCATGTAACATAATGCTGGGGCTGAGGCTGGGAGCCCTCATTCCTGAGGCCCTGCCTACCTAGAGAGAACTTGTAGCCATTTCCTCTTAGTGCTCTCTCCCTTCCAGCTCTGGGAAAACCTAGCATGACCTCCTCAATACGGTTCAGAAATGCAAACCAAGAAAATGGATGCTCAGCACAGAAGGCATCTGCCTCTAGGGAACCACAGCCCTCCACTCAGCAGCACAAATGTTCCTGAGCTCAGGGAAGTACAAGCTTGGGCAGTTTCTATTTCCCCAATTAAACAAGAAGAGTAAGTTTGGGGAGGTGAATATGGAGGTCACAACAGTGATTTTTCACTGGTGTGCTATGAGAGGATCTTAGGTATGCCACAAAAATTTAAAGATCATTAATTAAATTATTTCTGAAAAGAAGTTTAAAGCACAGTATTCTTTATTATTATTATTTTTATTAATATCAAATCATAGCTGTGTACATTAATGCGATCATGGGGTTTTATTATTTTTTTGATCAACATAATTTAAGCATGCTGCAAAAAATTTAACCATAGGTTCGTGTATGCTGTGACATAAAAGGGTTGAAAAACACTGAGTTAGAAGATAGAAAAAAATGTAAAGGAGTTATTTCCAAAAGTGGAAAAGTTGTCTTTGCTAGAGAAACATGGTGGGATTATGGGTAATAGGTATACTGAGGGCCCACTTGAGATCTGTGGTCATGACTGCGTTTTTCCTCCAGTCACACTGAGTGCTCAGGTCCAGCTGTGGAATGGTCAGAGAACTATGACAGAGGGACAATGTAGTAAAGGGGTGTCTTTAAGGGTATGATTGCAAGGAGGGAGAGGAGGACTTAGGTAGGTAGGGTTGATAGACAGTGTCAAACTGGTAGGACTGATGGCCTACAAGTCCTAGTGGCCTTGGTTAGGCAGAGACCTAACTATTGGCATCCGGAGCACTAGAGTAAGTGAATTGGAGGAAGAGAGGTTGACGGTTAGTGAGTGACTCGAAATCAGGATTTTAGAGTTAGATTGGTTATTGGAGATGACACTCTAGGAGAAAGGGGGTAGTTCAACCGGTATAGCAGAAAAGATCATGGGAAGTGAAGATGTCAAGGTACAGAGATGCTAGAATGAAGGGTGAATTGTCATGATGGGATTAAGAGAGAGATGGCAAGTCAGGTCGAAAAAACAGGCATTTCTTGTTGCCTACCACAAGGAGGGTTGGGGGGTTGTATTCTCTGATGGCATGCATTTAAGAGAAGTGGAGGATCTCAGTGGGGAGGAATGGAAATGGTCTGAAACAGAGGTTGGCAAACAATGGCTAGAAGACCAACTCTATCTTGGTGCCTGTTTTTGTAAGTAAAACTTTATTAGTGCTCAGCTATACCCCATTTATTTACATATTGTCTGTGGCTACTTCAGCACCATAGCAGAGTTGACTAGTTATGACAGAGACCTGATGGCCTGAAAAACCTAAATTATTTGCTATCTGATCCTCCACAGAAAATATTTATCCGATCTCTGATCTAGAATTAGCAATGAAAAGCAAAAGTATTAACCTCACAGTGAGAAGTAAGCACAATTAATATCACAATAACTTTCCTTGCCACACAAATGTTAAATCCTTCTGTTCCTCTCAGTCTGGGTCTGCTCTAGGTCACCAGATCAGTTGTTTGACTTGACTAATCTTTTTTTCACAATGAATCAATTCATTGGATGGATGACGTAACAGAATGGCTCTCTGTTTTAGCTTTGTATATGGACATATTTTTTCTTTTAAGCCTAAGCCAGCCTACTACAGAGGTATATTTTTAATAGTATGCAAATCCATATCACCATTCATTTAAACAATAAACCGAAGAGTATGACACTAGTCTATGGTTTGTTGGGGGTACTGAGTAAAGATGCTAGTGGATCTGCCTTCCATGACCAATATCCTGTCCTACCTCTTGGTGTTCCTTACTTTTAGTCTTGAGAACAGCAAACTACCCTAGAAGGCTTTGCCTACTACCTAAAGTAGTGGTTCTCAACCTTCCTAAACTCATTAATATAGTTCCTCATGTTGCTACTTAGCAACAAAAATAATTTTATGGTTAGGGGTCTCCACAACATGAGGAACTGTATTAAAGGGTCGCGGCATTAGGAAGGTTGAGAACCACTGCCTTGATGAGACAGGCATGGGCAGCATTTTCAGAGTAGTCAATCTATAGGCTTACCCAGTGATCACTCCCACTCTTTCCCTGGAAAATTTGAATCAAAGTACAAAGACTCAGAGAATGGGCACCTGAGTCAAGTGAATGGTGGGACACCAGAGTACATTTTCCTGTATGTGTATTGTAAAGCTTCCTGAAACCATCTTCTTTATTCTTCTTTTCCTGGAACCAGGAGCCTATACAGCTTCCTCTCCCATGAGGTCTTTATCTTTTACTCAACCATTGAGTAGTTTCTATTCTTTGGAACCAAACAATTACTAAGAGTGTGCCCGTGACTGATTCTTGGTAATAAGTGGGTCCATTTGCTTTTCTCTCCAGGATTTCAGGTACAATGTGTCTCCCAGGTCAGTAGTTTTTTATATGGCCTTTGTCATAAGGAGACAAGAACCTGGTGGAAGCAGCAAAAATGCAAATCATTATTCTTGGGAAGACCATTGGTGGCATGAACCTGACTGAAACACAGTCAGTGAGTACTGTCCTTCTTAGGTATCCTCAGGTTCTAGACACCACCCTACATTGGATACCAAAATCCATAGATGCTCAAGTCCATGGTATAAGATGGCATAGTATTTGCATATAACCTATGCACATCCTCCCTTATACTTTATATAATCTCTAACATCTAATACAATGTAAGTGCTAGGGAAAAGTTGTATACTGTATTGTTTTTAATCTGTATTATTTTTATTGTTGTATTGTTATTTTTAATCATTGTTTTTCTGAAAAATTTTGATCTTCAGTTGGTTAAATCCTCAGATGAGGAACTCATGGAAATAGAAGGCCAGCTGCACACAGTCTACAACAGATACTCTTTTGTAGTCTTAATAGAAAGGACTGACACTTGAATAGCAAGGGTCACTGGAGTCATTTGCCACCCAGGGATAGTGTAGGGATTCCCTCAGACAAAGCTAAGAGTGATCACTCAAGGTGCAAATGGTTTTTTGGAAGATTTTTATTAACTGGAGCATCACCTTAGTTATTTTCCTCCCTTCATTTTCCAGAACCAACATTAACTGTGTATTGAAAGAAATGTATTTCAAGTGTGGCTGTCTCCGTTTTGTTCTGGACATGTCTAACTGCTGGTGATGAAAAACGATTTTTTTTAAATTTTCTTCACAGCCCTAGCTACCAACATTAGTGATGAAAACAGTCTCTGGTGTGCCCTTTGGTTCATTAAGTTCTTGTGATCCAATCGCTTCCTATGTTAGTTAGGTTTAGTAAAAATGCACTCTGCTGTTTGGGGATTTAGAAGCAGAAGAGAGGAAAAAACCAAACATATGCACCAGGACCAGCCACAGGGCAGACACTACACCAGGGATTTAGACAGACTTTGACCAATGGAAATTCTAATGTCTCAGTTCTAAGGTTTTAAGTGTGCTCTCTTTCCCTTGCCCAGTGATGACACCTTCCCCTCTGATTAATGAATAAGCAGTTCTCTGTCTTTAGTTCAATAACCTGTTGATTGAAGGCAGCTGTTCTACTGTGGATCCCACCAGTGGTGGTGATGCCAAATTGGTTGTTAAATGAAGCTGGCAGATCGTTTTCCTTGGGCTGTGAATTTCTGTGTCTCAAGTGATTTCCATTCTAGGTCAGAGCTGGAGACAGATAATTTAGGGGAGAGAAAAACTTTCGGCTGACAAAAGACTTCCAACTGTACCATGATGGAAGAGGTCATCAAAACAAATAGTCCTTTTTTTTTTTTTTTTTTTTTTTGTAAACCTCCATCTTATTAGGCATGTCAGAGTGAGCAAAGGTCCTCTTTACCTAAGGAGTCATAGAATAATGAGCTTCTCTGAATTAGTTTATTAGTCATAAAAAGAATGACTCAGAAATTAGTAAGGAGGCTTGTTTCCCCCAATGTGATTAGCATGACAATATTTCATATTTGTCTGCTGTCAGTATAGAGAAGCCACTTTATCACATACTTTACCTGCCTAGAGGAGGCCATGTAATGACATTTTGGACAATGGCCTTTGAATAGTGGTGTGCTGGTAAATGTTTAACATCTAAATCCCCAGAAAAAAAATTACAGGCATTTGATTTGTAGTGTTTTCCATGTCCTGTGGTGTAAATATGCCTACAATAGCCAATTTTAAGCTACCAACATGATATTGTCGAATGTAAAATTTGGAAGCAAATCTGCACAGTCAGCTTTTAGAAGCCAATACCAGCTGGCTCCAGGCGTGACTCCTTCTGGGGATAGTTAGACCATCTCCAATGAGCCAGGCTACT
Organism: Loris lydekkerianus; assembly: GCA_963574355.1. NCBI lineage: Eukaryota > Metazoa > Chordata > Mammalia > Primates > Lorisidae > Loris > Loris lydekkerianus. Next base: position 9,805 of record CAUYPK010147707.1, read on the forward strand.
GTCAACTGCTTCAGAAGAATATAAGCTTGTGGGGAGAGTTTAGGGAGATGTTTTGATGATGTCCCTTTCAACTGTGCCTTACATTTGTGGCTTAAACACAAGCTGAGGAGGAAGCTATTTAATTTGATGAGAATTTATTTGGTCACTCTGGGTAAACTGTCCAACTACCTACTATTTCAACTTTTCATTATGGCTGTAGAGATCTGTGGACAGAACTTTGTATGGGGGGAGGGGTGTGACACATTGAGGGAAAGATCTTACTTCTTCTATCCCAAGCTGTTTAAGTTATTGGCTGTTTCACTCTTGAGCCAATGAATGGTCATTCTTGTCTTTTTCTTCCTTCCTAACAATTTATGAATAACAACCAGGCACCAGCTTCCTATGGAAGTTGAAATAATAGAACAGCAAGTGGAAGACAGAAACAAGATTGCAGCAAATTCGCCAAGCCTGGAGCAAACTGCACAGTCTCCTCTGCAAGGATTTCACTGCTTTGACATTTAAAACTGGGATTTTTTCCTTAGAATTCAAAAGAAATGAATATAATTTCCTCATTGAAATCACTAATCACTTCTGAATTCACTAATCCTTTTTAATACAATTCATAGCAGATGTTCCCAAACTGTAAACTCACACACAGAAATTCAAAAAGTACTGATTCCCCAGACCCTACCTCAATACCAATCAGGGTGGGGAGTAGAGGTGAAGGAGAGTGCTTAAATTAAAAAAAAATCCTTAGATGATTCTGGTGCAGGTAAAGCTTTGGAAACACTGCTTTAGAGCAAGGAAGGACTCAGTTATTATTCATCTGGGCAGCAAAGTTAAGCTGTATTTTCTAGATCAGCATTCCAGATGGGGGCATTGACGGATGAATGTTTCCAGTGATAAGATGCCAAATGTGTGTAACAGTGGTCCATTGAAGCGGCTCACCGTCAAACTTTGAGATCCCCAAACTTTGCACTGCTAATGTCCCTGGCTGACGACCCCCATGGTGCTTGCCAACTGCCAGCCATTTTGTTCTCCCACCCCTTAAGCAAAGTCCCTGGGAAAAAACCCCCAAACCATCTGAAAGTATTAGGGAACCTGAAAGAAATGCCATACCTGGGTGACTCTGATGGCCTGTAGAGGCTGAAATAGCTGTCAGAGAGAGAGAAGCTCTTAGCCATTTGCGGCTTTTCATGAACATCAGTTTTTGGTCTTTGAGTCAATGTAAATTAGGTGCATCAATTCCGATTGCAGCTGACTGTCAGTTAACATCTCTGTCCTTTATGATAACTGACTTGAGCATAATGAACAGGCGAACACACTCTTTATCATTGTCCATCTTTCTCAGCTTCTGCGTATTGATTTTCAGCCTCAGAGCTGGGCCCAAACAGCCTTGAGCTTGAGGTGATTTTTCTATTCTCGTTCTTTCATTCATTCATTTATTCATTGAATATTTGCAGGATGTCTGACAATGGAGAAGGGTCAGTATAAAAATAAATGAAGGCGGCAACCCTGCTCTCACGGAGTCTCCCAGTGGGAGGACAATAAAAAAATAATAAACAAAAACATATGTAACACGATGAACAAAATAAATGAGTAAAATAAATAGTATGTCAGATGGTGAGAAGCACCATGGAGGCAAGTAACCCAGAGATGAGGAGGCAGAGCTGCAGGCAGGGATTATGCACTAATAAGGGAGGCAGTTCACCAAAATTCGATTGCTAAGGAAGATTCACAGGGCCCTAAATGGCAATGCTCAAACATTTGGAGTTTATTACCGGAAAAGGATACAATGGAGAAAGAGCATTAGAATCAGGCTATATGTCATACCAAGGACTACTTTGCAGTAAGGGATCCGGAGAGGTCAAGGGTGCAGATCTCTTGTCCTCTTTCTGTAAGGGCTCTGGCAGGACACACTCCTGCTTTCTGCTTAGGAGCCACAGACATGTACACGTATCTGTTAGAATCTGGGAACTCAAAGTGGAGTTTTGCCTGGAATTTTCTTTATATTTTGCTGGTGACATATGCATATTCCTATTATGTAACCAGCCTTTGTAGCACAGACCTCCAAGGGCCTTATCCTGACCAGGACTAGATCATCAGTCTCGCTGTTATCAATAAACAATTCTGACAAGCTGGTACAAATATCCCCAAACTACTCGTGCCCATGGTTACATGGCAGTACTATTAATCAATAGATTTCACGCCTTGGCCAGGGATCAGTGCCATACAAGTGCATTTCTTATTTTAACAGAATAACTTAGGCCCATTCTAGGTGTGCTGGAATTAACTCTCACAGCACAGATTATAATTCTAGATAACAATTCTAAATTCTAAATTGCAATTCTAAAAAACACTTGTAAATTTCCAGGTGGTAACAGAACCAGCTATGCAGAAATCTAAGGCAGCTTTTGTTTCTAGGCAGGGAGATCAGCAAGTGCAAAGGCCCTGAGGCAGGACCGTATTCAGAGAAAAGCAGAGGGCTCTCTGAGATCAAGGCTGAATGAATGATGGGGAAATTTAGTAGTTGATCTCAAAGATGTAAGAAGCAGATGCTGGATGGAAATCTGAATCTCATCGTCTTCCAAACATTTCCCAACTCTGTCTTGCTTTTCCCTTCATGTTGCAATGGAATATGTCAGTTCTAATTAGAACAGAGGCTCTCTGGGTGTCTATGGATAGAATTCAGGAGGCCTCTAAGTTTCAATTGCAAAAACTCTTACTTTTATTAATATGTAACTGAAATTGAACATTTCCTTCCATTAGGAATACAGGCAACAGGAATAGTATAAGGAGTACTTGTAATTCTGCCATCCATAGTTATCACAGAGATTTTTATATCAGATTATAATTGTTGCAAATATTCTGAAATATCTTTGATGCTCATAATTTCTTTGAAATTACTTAGGTTTTTAACCCGCTGGCAGATTGCACATGACCATGGTCTTGCTAAGTTTAGATCAAATGATGAAATTAAATATTTTCCCAACTCGAGTTTAACACAGACCTGGAGCAACCTGATGCCTTTAAAATATAATATTTGCCTTGTAAAATGAGCTATGGAAGTTCTAATTCCATTTGCAATAATGTATCTCTATGGATGAGTTTTTGATACTTGAAACCATTGAAACAAAAAATTAATGTTGATTAGATATTCAACATGACATGCCTCCATGGTTTAATGTTCTTTTTGAAAATAAGCAACAACAGCCTTCACACAAAAGTGTCTTTTCAAAGTCTTGTAACTTTCATATACGTATTGTAGTGTTATTTTATTTGTGTTTATTTAGGGTGCTAACAAAGAAGCAGTTATATTACTATATCATAAATGCATTCTTTTCATTTATTTTAAAAGAATCATTAAGGTATACTTCACATATAATTCAGAGACTTTTACCAGCTGCAGAAAAAAAAGACCTCAGCAAGGTCTCCAGGATAACAGCTGGTAAGGTTGATGAGGTATTAGCTCCTGAATGGAATATATCATATAAGATTTGACAAGCTTGAATTAATACCTAATGTTCTTGAAAGGGGTGGGAAATGATTGGAGAGCAATCAGGGAGCATTCCCAAAGAGGCCCCAGGCAACACAGAAGCAGATAAACAGCAAAGTGCACCCCATTAGCAGGTCACCAATGGACTGGAATGGGCTTGTTACTGCTGAGGAGAGAATGGAAACTTAAGGAGGTGTGTGAGCACAGCAGAGAAATGGCACCAAAGCTAATTTTTTCCCTCTCAGGTGCCCTATGTATAGTGCTAGACTATTTTGCGTTTGGCTGAAGGCCCTATTTAAGTGAAGAAAAAGGGGGTCTGCTCAGCCCCCATGCTGAGAAATATGTGCCCCTGGGTTCCATTGTGGTTATGGATTTGGTCTGTAACCCCATCTGACAATGATCTAAATTGGATGCTAACAACCAACACTTAACCATGCAGCCCTTTCTCCACCCTGTGCAATGAAGTATAATAGAATCTTCTGGGGTTCTCTTGGGCTTACTGACTTGTCGACTCCTTCCCGTGGTCCTCAACTAGGATCTCTTCAGTCCCTTCTCAAGGGACATGTGATAATGTCTGGGAATATTTTTAGTTGTCACAACTAGGGAGCGCTATTGGCATCTAGTGGGTAGAGGCCAGGGATGCTGCTCAGCAGCCTCCAGTGCTCAGGAGCACAAGAAACCGCTATTTGGCCAGGGATGGAAGTCGTGTTGAGAGCCAGGAGCCCTGCTGAGGAGGATGCTGTGCATAAGTGCCTGGGCGTGTCGGGTTTGCAGAAATGAAGGTCTTGACAGAGGGGAAGAAGTGGCCGGGTAAAGGTGGGAGGAAAAGGCATACCATTTTGTCTCTTCTGGCACACTTTCCAAACACAACTCTGCTCTGTAATTCAGATCGTTTCATGTAAATTACGCATTTCTTTCCTGATTTTATCTTTCCCGTGACAGCCAAGGGACAGCTGAGATCAGGGAGGGCTGCTGCAAGGCTCTGGCACGACCCAGAAAAGCACCCACATGTGTAGTTCCTTTGTTCCATGAATCTTATACTAAACTATCGGTATCTTATCAATTAATATTGATCTATTAGGCATCATTCATAGTATACTGTATGTACTAATACATGTCTTTTTTGCCTCCTAGTTAATACTGTTTTTAGTACCTGTTGAAATAAGGAACTTGAGCACAGTTGTAACTCATGTAGTGGACCAGAGGAATGATAACAAGATTTTCAAACAATCTTCCAATTCTGACTCACAGTTAGATGCTCTGGCTTGCCCTGTGGAAAGGAAAGGCCCTGCAGGAATAACAAAAATGAATGGGAGAAAAATAAGAATGCACAGTTTTATAGAATCATGGGAGATGGAAATGGTACTCAGATGAGTCCTGCAGTGGATTGAGAAGTAGGGTGAACTTGTAATGAGTGGCTGTCCTTCATCACATCTTGAGGTGCCCTCTTCCTCAACACCATCCATGGCCCATTTATCTTACCATCTTGTGGTCTGTTGGATGCTAACTATTCCTGCTCTGATATTTATTAATGAAAGCCCAAGATATTTCTAAGCAAAGTAATTAGAGGTTCTGAGAAACAGAAAGTACTCAAGACACAAAAGAAGGGCTTCTCAGGTCATTTTGTAGGTTAGAAGAACAAATTCTGGGGCTCAGACAGGCATTTAGAGGATCCCTTTGATCACCACCGACGCTGTCCTCTACCTCTGTTCACTTAAGCATTGCCCCACATGTGTTGTCCATACAGCCCCAGTAAGTCTTATCTAGTCCCATGATATAAATGCCACCTGTGTACCAATAACTTCCAAACATAAGAACTGAAGTGGCCATCCGATTTGGCCATCACAGTACAATAATTAAGCAGCAACTCAGTTTCATTGAGTGTCTAAAACTTAATCGTGGTGCATTGAAAACAAATGATAGATGAGGGAATGAAGGTGGCTATTCTTTCAAGCAGAAAACAATAATGAAGTTCTAGGTAAGGGAAACTCTTGCCCAATCCCTTAAGGAAAATGGCTATGATACCTGCATTATACTTCTGATTTTAGCTGTAGCTGAGCTGGACAGTTCCTTTCAAATCTAGACCCAGCTGGCACTTAGAAGCTCCTCCCACCCCCACAAGTGCACAGCTTTCGGCATTCTGCTTCAAAGTCTTTTCTGAAACATTGGAAGCTCCCTAGGCCCTTGTATAAGCACAGACCAGAAATACGAGGGAAGTACCCCCAGGAACTAGTCTCGCAGTGGAGGAAGGGAGCTAATATATAAATACTTCAACCTTCCATCTTTACTCATTTTTTTCTGCTTCTCTGGTGGAATGGAGCTTCCATTTAGCACAGCAGTGACTTTGGTAATGTACCCTAAGATTGGCTTTTCTTTCTTCCATGTCCCATTCTTTCTACTCACTCATTCATACTTCATTGCTACTGCCAAATGCTTTTGCTTGGATCTGGCCATTACCAGTGCTGAGTGAGCTCTTGGCTCTGCAATCTTGGCACATTAGAGATTTACTGAGCTTGTTCACATACACTACCAAATACCCTCTGTGGATACTAAGTTGCATCCAGCCCTTCCAAGAGCTGACCTGTACTACAAGTGTTAAAAGAGTGAAACTATGTCTTCCAGATGCCTGTCATCAGGGTTGCAGTTTCATTCTGGTAATGACAGCATCATTTGGAAGGCTATTATCTTCCAGTAGTGGTGGGAGGCAGATGACAGGGGCTTCAGATGCACCCCTGAAAACTGCCCACTTCATTGCAAACCTCTGAGGCCATAGGTGACAATTCCTGTGCTTCTGTACTTTTTGATCAATGTCCTTGACTTTCTTTCCTTCAACCTTTCCAGGAGTTGTGTAAGCCTGTAATTCCCTATGATAAATCCTTTCCTGCTCAAAATAACTGAGATGGTTTCTGTTTGGGGGGACAGATCATGATTAATACACATATATTACCTAATTTTATTGAAAGAAAAGGTCTAAGAATTATATTTGACTTGCAAATGTTGACGGATAATAGGTGAGGGGACGATAACAAAATTTAGCTCAGGTGACAAAGCAAAGGTATGTTGAGAGATGTTAGAAAAATGAAGCCAATATATTACATTGGATGTCAAGGTGAAAATCATTTCAAGAGAAGGGGGATCCTTAATGATGAATATTCTCTTGTCTCCCAAGAGATGCCAGCCTGTATCAAGCTGATGGATACAAAAGAGTACAGGTTTCAAAGTCAAGGAATTGGAAGCCCTCTGTAAGTCCTTGCAGGTAAATGAAGGAGGAAAGATGAACCATTACTTTTTTTTTATTGTTAAATCATAGCTGTATACATTAGTGCAATCAAGGGGTACAATGTGCTGGTTTCATATACAATCTGAAATATTCTCATCAAACTGTTCAATGTAGCCTTCATGGCATTTTCTTAGTAATTGTATGTAGACATTTGTA